>JASDQU010687740.1:12765-27219 GCA_032191745.1 Picea mariana
ATGTGATGAGTGCTCTCGTCCTTCACATGTTAGTGTAGTTATGTCATAATTATTCTTATTATATCATAATTATAAATAAGAATTTTATTTATAAAAGAAAATAAAAAAAAAAATCGAACAACATTACTGTTTTATAATTATAAATAAAAATTTTATTTATAAAAAAAAATAAAAAAAAAATCGAACAACATTACTGTTTTATTATATCAAAAATTGCATTGTATATGCTCATCAAGCATTCCATGTACCTCTAATCATAGAGTCCACTTCTTTCTCAAACAATGCAAGGCACAAAAATGTGATATTTTCTTATACCAGCTCTCATGCAATTTTTCTACACACTCTTATGTATCTCATGGTTTGTTTTACATAAAAAAATATATGTGTGACACTATTCCATAGTTTATAGTTTTCTTTTAAAAACTTTTTTAAAAGGTTATGTAAAACAATTTTTCCCATCAAAATCAAAATATTGTAGTCTACATCATTTAGGAAGGGTATCATATAGGTGAAACATGTCTTTCCAAAGATCTAAACAGCTAAGAGTAGCTTTACTTCAAACAACCCTATAATAAAGGTGCATGTTCAAAGATAGTGGAGTTACCCTCCACCACTTTTTTGATGATCCATTTCTCAGGTTCTAACAACAATCTCTGTAACGTACCCAACCACCCACAGGCCGGGCACGCTACTTCAAGTCCGCTTCTGAACTAATTTCGAATTCTTATACATTTTTAATTAATAAAGATGCATGAAATATTCACATGCATAGATCAAGATTCATGCTACAACATAAAAGAAAAGAACCATATGTCATGCACATCAACACCCAACAAGCATGCATAATATATATACGAATTTCATAAATAAATAAAACACAATGGAAATAAATATACAGGTAAATGAAACCATGACAAAGAGAGCACTCATCTTTAATGAAATGAATCACCAACTGACTGCAGACCAAGGACATTCCACCCAATCATAGACATTGTTGCTCCAAGTCTCAACAACAATGTCACCCCCGAGCCAGGGCTATGAGTCCACAAGGACTGTTCTAAAGTGTCACTCATCGTCCCAAACCAGTCAACACTCAAGCTCTCACAGACTTCTCAACACACACAACAATCCAAAGACACCAACTCTCATCTACCCAGCCTGCACAATCCAAGAGAATGAAATCCCGTCTCTACCACGTAGTCCCTCGGGCTATCCACCTCCTCCTAGGGCTCCAGTGCATCTGGCCAAGAATCTCCATGTTGGGACTCCCACGATTCACAGCTATGGGAAAAACTTAACACATGCCAATGCATCT
The DNA here is from genome assembly GCA_032191745.1 of Picea mariana. Lineage (NCBI taxonomy): Eukaryota > Viridiplantae > Streptophyta > Pinopsida > Pinales > Pinaceae > Picea > Picea mariana. Next base: position 14,081 of record JASDQU010687740.1, read on the forward strand.
CAGACATGTATGCATTAATTCATGGATGGAATACACCAACAGTCATTACTGCCAACCAAACCATGGCTCCTCTCCACAATTCATTTCTCTTTCCCAAGCCAAGATCAAAATGAATGAAGAATGAAGAGTGGGTGAAAGAGTGAATGGATGAATGAACAAATGAATGAGTGAATAAGTGAGCGAGTGCATGAGTGAAGAAGAATCCCCCAAACAGACCAAGGACAGGCTTATATAATTCTTGGAATTAGAGAACCACATTGCCTTCCACCAAGAAGCTCACGTAACTGATATTCTCCATTAAAACAAAAATGGGTAAATAAAATATAAAATAGACACTTAGCCCCTCGAGCCCCCTCTCTTGTGAAATCATAGCCCCCTATAACTCTTGTCCTTGTCTGTCTGGCAACCGATGATGTATTTATTATTAATAATGATCAAAACATTACATTTCCTAGGCACACTGGCCTCTTTTAATTGTTTGGGCACTCTGGCCTTTCATTAACAAAATGCATTATTTAATACGGGGCTAAAAAATGAGGTATTACAATCCCTCTTTTGAAAGTCTATCAGCTTCAATGTTCCATTCCTTAAGACATGACTGAATAAGAGAGTTGTGAATAAATCTTTCAATCTTTATAGGTCTTCATAAATTGGTCTCAACAAGAAATTTCCCACCATATGCACACCCAACATCCAAATTGTCATCATAAGTGAATCTTAGAGACAAATATGCACAACTGTGTAATCTAAAGTTTATGGTCATTGAAGTCAAAGAGCCAATTGTTCTCCCACTTTGAGAAGATTTTGTGTCGCAATGTATCCATGTCATAGCTTAACTTGTTCACTTGCTTTGCTTCGATACTCTGGGACATGAAAAACATTGAATAATAAAAGATAAATTCCTCCTCTTAATAACCCTATAATTTTTTCAAAGTTCCTCCCTTGCAAGTCTCATGAGTTTATTTGAATCTTATAATAAGATCGTTGTAGTATCGTGTTTGGAGCTTTAGAGTTTTTGAACTCTGAATCCATTCAAAGCAAGTTTGAACTCTAATTTCTTTGAATTTGAAGTGGGTATGAACACTAAAACAAACAAAGAGTTCGCTTCTAATCTTGGCATTGACCTAGATGCTTTTTATCTTTGTTAATGTCTCCACACCTAAAATATCTCCAAGAGGCATTACTCCAATGTGGTTGAGATACACTATACATCCTGTGGATAGTTAATATTTACATGGAGAGTCTCATTGAAAAGAATAAAGTGGAATTCACAACATTGACCCACTTTGCCATTATTTTATAAAAGTTTATTCTTTCTATAAAGTTATGTCGTTCCTTTGGCTAACAAGCTTTACCAAACTTTTAAGGGGACGGAGAATTATCATAATGTCGAAATACAATTGGGGAGTATAAGTGGGGCACTACCATTGGGTTGTAGTGAGCGTACTAATTTTGAAGACATGCTAGTGTTTTTTTACATAATGATTTGGTTGATGTATGTCTACTTATAAGCCAAATTTTATGTCATGTCAAGTCAAGGGAAATAAATATTTAAAAGATTTTAGATGAATAAGCCAAATTTTATGTCATGTCAAGTTAAGGGAAATAAATATTTAAAAGATTTTAGATGAATAAATTAGGGTAAAATTATTAATAATTGAAATTTCGAAATAAGTTTTAAGATGTAAAACATTTTATGTTTAAGATATTTTGAGTTTAGATAAATTTATATTTATATGTCAAATTGTTATATGGAGAGAGTTTTTTTTCTCATAAATAATAAGGGCTTTTCATACACGAATTTGATGTTTGACTTGTTTTTAAAATTATATTATTATTATTATTATTATATTTACATGGGTATTAAATAGTTTATTTTTTTCCCGGATATAGTGTTAGCTATCCATCACATCCAAGCAGGATAGGTGGCACACTCCATCTCTGACGAGACCATGTGATCCCTCCCTGACGCCACCCTCCTCTACTTAATGTTGATCACCACGACTCCCCCTCGCATTCACTCATCTGCGTACAAGCTGCTCCTGCTCCGGTGTGCCATCTTCATTATCCTCGTCACAATGACGGTTGAACCACCCGACCCTTTACTCATGTGCTTGTGTGAAGCTATGCTCTGGTTCTTATTTAGGATGACTCCTCTTTCGTCGGGATCCTACGACATTTTCCCTGCTGCTCTGTCATTTTGACACTCTCATTTAGATTGGCTTCCCCACCTGCTCTTATGTGCTTGATTCCAACTTTCTCCCTCTATTGGTAATGCCCATGCAGTGTGGGCGACCAAAAAGGGGTCCTATGTGGTATCAGACTTATGGCTGAATGGCTCTCTGACCGCTTGCACCCAATCTTCCTACACCAAGTTCTTTGACCTCCTCCTCGTCTTTATCCTCCCCTGGCCAGCACACTCTTCCCCCCCTCTCCTCTCCTCTCCTTGGACATGGTAAGTTGAGTGGTTTGATAACGATAATGACTCACTGGGTTTCGCCCCCGACCCCCCAGCGGATATTGCATCCTCCTCCCGTCCTCCCTCAACCCCTCTTTCCCCTCCATCGCCTCCACCCCACCCCTCTGCCCCCATGTTGGAGACCCCTCCCTTGCCTCCTCTACATGTCTGCTCGGATTGTGATGCTTGGAAGCGCCTTCTTGCCGCTTGGGAGAATTTGCAAAGCCTCATCTTCGACGCCCGTTGGGACATGGACGACCTGCGTTTTAGGATGGAACTTATGAACAGACGGGGGGAGCGCCTGGAGCTCCTGCTCACCACCTTGCTCGGCTCCCTTCACACCCTTGGTACAACGACTAGTTCTTCAGCTGCGACAATGAATGCTCCTACAACAAGCATCCAAGCAATTGCCCCGCACGTGGAAGCGGAGTAGACATGACATGAACGATAATTTGGCAATGAGTTCAGGTTATAACCATCATTTTTGTTTTTCTGGAGCGTAGGAATTTTGTCCTATTATGTTTATTGATAATGTGACACCTAGACTCTTCTCAGGCCTTATGTGGCACCGTTTTGATCAGACGGAGACACCAAGATATTAGCCCATTTTAGTTTTTCTTGGACAATTTATTTTAATTTTTAAGTTTATTTTGTTGTGTCGGATGAATCAGTTTCCCAGCGAGGCGATTCAGACCGACAAATAATCTGGTATGATAGGAAATATTATATCTTTAATTTTTAAAAAGTAATAAAAATTTGCTTACTTAAAAAAAAAATTTCGAGTGAGCAAAATTAAACCAAAAAATTATATTTTTACTAAAAAATAATTAATATGATTTAATCGTGAATGAGTACTATTTAGTTCACGTTAAAATTAAAGTGAAAATTGAAATTATATATATATATATATATATATATATATATATATATAGCTTTAATGTAAATGTAAATGTAAATGGATGAATGTTACATTTTAATTACTGTTGAATTTTAAAATATATGTGATTTCTCTTAATGCTATAAATAAACTAAATGTAACACCATAATAACTTAACAATCATAAAATTTATTATTCAATTTGTATAAATCTAATATCTTTTAGATAAAATATCTTCTTTATAAACATATTATTTAATTTGTATAAATTTAATATTTTTTACATAAAATATATTATTAGTCCTTGTTAAAGGCTTGGAATTATAGTAATGAGTTTGTTATTGATTTAACATTAATTTGTTTTTTATTTTAAATTTGTATGTGAATTGTAATGTTTAACTTATGAAAACAAATATATATTTTTTGATAAAATAAAAATATTTGTTTTTTTCATCTCTAATTGACTAATATTTTTCAAATCTTATTGTTGCCTTCATGTATTTCAATATTTGAAATTAATTACATAATCAATAAACTTGTTATAAGTACCCTCTGCTTTTAAACTATTATTTTATTTAACACTAAATAAATAATATTCATATTCATATATCTATACAAGATATTCTAATTCACTATAAGTATTCCTTATCTACATCATAATTATTAAAAGTCAAATCTAACATATATGAAAGACTTATCACACCACCACAATAAAGTAGGTTTCCCACTGTGGATTTTCCTATCCCAATATGGATCTGCTTATCCAAACTAGAAATATTATAAATATATGATATGTAATATTATAAATATTATTATAAATGCAGTGAAGTTGTTAAATAATCTGCCATACTTCCGACTACTCGTTCTTGGTCTCCACTCGGCCGCCATCATTAATTAATCTTCTCCTCCTAGAAATTAACCATTCGTTGTGTCCATTTTGCCTGTTCTGAGTAGAAAATAATTAATCTTATAAAAAAATATCAATCAATAATTAAATAAAATTTTATATTTTAAAATTTAAAATTAATTTATAATATTTAATTTAATATAGAATTTTTTTGTAATTTTAATATATTTATAAAAAATATTACATTATATTTTAATTTAAATTAATTATAATTTACTAAGAATAAAAATTGATAATAAACATTAATGCTATTTGATAATTTGATAATAAATATTAATGCTATTTTTTTATTATATGTATTATTTAATTATTATTTTTTTGACAAAAATTATCTATTATTTATGCATTTAATTATATTAAGTTTTATTGTTCAATATGTATTTTTCAACTAACTGGGCAGAGACTGCGTTACCATGCAACTCTTATTTATATATAAACATAAAGAATAAAAACACCATGTTTAATTGTATCTCTTTTTTATTTTATTATATATTATAATGAAGTATATTATTTACTATCTTTCAAAATCTCAAATTAAGTATAATTAAAAAAATAAACATTTTAATAAATATATATATTTTTAAAATAATCTATTTATTTTTCTATATAATTTTACTTAATTCAAAATATCAAATTTTGAATAACTATTAAAGATAATTAATTCAAAATTAGTGTCAACGACATGATAACAAACTAAAAGAATGAGGATAAGGATATTTTTTCATCTAAAGAGATTGGATCCAATGATGAAAAGTAATGAGTTTTTCACTATTGAGCAAAATTCAATTCCATTGAAATTGTTTCTGATATCCTCCACAAATACATACCCCATTGCCCATCTTTAAATAACAAGTTAACTACCTCATTCAATATCCTATAAATATCAATAAAAGAGGTTTTTTCAAAAGATGTTGCAATCACTTAAAGTTCTTCCATAAATGAGCACTTCCCTTCATCAATTAAATATGTGAGAAGAATGTTATGTAAATGAGCATTTCTCTTCAACCCCTCGATAATAAGGGATGATTTTTTTATTTTTTTTTATTTTATAAAATTTATTAAAATAAATTCTTATAATAAATAATTTATTTAAAAAAATAATCTTCTTTTATGATGATAAACATTTTATTAAAAAAAAAAAAATTCATGACAAAAATTCTACTAACAAATAATTTATATGAGGGTGTGGGGAATATTGAGAAAAACATAATATATGAAGGTGAGGGGAAATATTGAGAAAAACTTAAAAAATATATATATGTGGTTGGGTGGGTGGGTGGAGGTAGAGGGGAATATTGAGAAAAACATAACATATATGAGGGTGGGGGTGTAGGGAAATAAAACATATTGTGTTTTTCTCAATATTTTCCTCCACCCCCACCCTCATTATATGTGGGTGGGGGTGGCAAGAAATATTGAGAAAAACATAACATATATGAGGGTGAGGGTGGACGGAAATAAAACATATTTTGTTTTTCTCAATATTCCCCCACCCCCACCCTCATTATATGTGGGTGGGTAGGGGTTGGAGGAAATATTGAGAAAAACATAACATATATGTGGGTGGGTGGGGGTTGGAGGGAAATAAAACATATTGTATTTTTCTCAATATTTCACCCTACCCCCACCCTCATTACCCTCATAATGAGGGTGGGCACATGGGGGGAAATATTGAGAAAAACATATTATGAGTATGGGGGTGAGGGAAAATATTGAGAAAAACATAATAACCTATAAGAAATGAAAAACGTTTGTGCTCCAATAGATGGACAATGGTCCAAAACATTTAGAAAAGGAGGAGAAATTTATCCATGTAGACCACATTATTTTAAGATAAAATCACATATACAACCATCTTTTCCCCTTTACGCCATCTTATTATAAGATAAATTATATTTAGGGTCATCTTTTGCCTCACAAAATTATCATTTTATGTAGGATAAAGTTTACTTAAAAGATATCATTTTTAACATAGTTTTATCAAAATTTGAAAAGTTAATTTACTTTGAAAACATGCCCTAATCATTATGCTTACTTGTTCTTAGTGTTTTTTTATTGATTTTTCACCAAAAATAAGTGTGGCTACTAAACATGTTTAAATGTAATAGATTCATTTTATCTAACAAAACAAAATATTTTCTCTAACAAAAATTTAAAAAATATACTTTAAATAATACATGTCAAAAGTTCATCCAATTTACATGCACATAACAAAAGAATATTTTTGATAATGTGTCAACACTACATTTAATCTACTACACATAACATTATATTATTCAAGGATGAATCTCGTCCTTGAAGCTCTTTGAGCATTTTTTTAATGCTTGTTTGTACATCATATATATGTTTGGTGTACCTTCTTGCATATGGGTTAGGATATAACGTTGGCATTATATGTTGATGCTAGTCGTAATGAAACAAAGATGTTATATAGTACCCATACACACTAACGTACAACTTTGTCACACCTAACCATACCCCCATCGCTTAAAAACCTATATCTATGTTGGTGCGACAAATGAGATTTATCCTACTTGTATCATATATAACGATGTTGGTTGAGTTGTGATCCGAGGGGTAATGGGTGAGAGTTTTTCTCTATTGGTCTAAGTTTTATTCCTAGTAGATGGTGTTTTTGATATTTTACTGCAAAATCCTTGCACGAATTTGTGCTAAGAGTGACAATCCATTAACTCACCTCATAGATCTAAATAATCTAATAGTGAAAGGGAAAATTGGGGGAAACAAAATTAATTTTGAGCTAATTTGGTCTGGCATATCATTTTTTAAAACACATCTAAAACTAGTTTGATCACGGTATAAAAATCCCCAAAACATATGCATATGCAGACACATACTAAGTGTCATTGGATACAGATTAGTTTTTTAATATATCCATCCATGGAGTCAATCTTAATAGTCAATAAGGGTTGTGAGTAGCTTAGTCCTTACTGTTTAGATAATTTGAAACACATTTTTTTCCTTTAGCTCGCAATTTGTATCAAAAAATTGAAATAAAATAGTATTAAACAATACTAGATGAAATTTGTATCTGCATCTTACACTATGAGTTCATTTGTGATTTTGTATTGATAATAATTTTGAGAATCACAAAGTTGTTTTATTCAAAGACAAAATCAACTTTAATACTGATTATACATAGCAAGATCTATATATTAAACATATATACAAATGGAATTAATGAGAGAAAAGGGAGACACCACTGCAAGTTAAGAATTAATTCATCTTCAATAAAAACTTACCAATTATATACAACACTTTGATACACTAGGTTACGAGCAAATGACAATGTTTGATCTTGAACCATCTCTTTAGAATCTTTTTTTCCACATAAAATTTCACTTTATATTTATATTAAAATATAAATTGTTCACATATCAAACTTTTACATCAAAAAAATCCTTTGAATACCTTATATTGTTCCATCACCCAAAATGTTTTGTGGGAACTAAATCTCTTTAAGATTTTAAACATATACTAAAAGTCAAAATTAAATGAAAGTGGTCTTTTAAGTATTTGTTTTTTACTATATTAGGATAAATGCAATTAGTTGCAATATTAATACAATTACTTCAAAAGATATACATATAATCATAATTTACACTCTTGTGAATCAAACTTGTAACAATCACAACAATTTAGATAATTTCTAGAGATTGAGTGTTAGATTTCAACAAAAACACAAATATAAATGCGATGTATTCATCAAGTCAACTCATTTTTCTTTGTTGTGTCAAATCACCTATCATGAGTGTGAACCATGTATGGAATCGTTAAGGTTTAGCTTTGAATATATACATTCTCTTATCTTAAAATCAGATTCAAACCTTTATTCTTTGGTATTGGGCATTGGTATGGGAATGCTGTTTATTACCTTAGGTGTTATGTCATTAGGATATTGTTATTTATTTTATCCTATTGTTTATTGTTTTCTTAGTCATTTAAGTAAGGTTAGGTACTTACCATGTAAGAAATCAACGCTTCATTTGTTATGTAAGTACTAGGAAATGTAGAACTGTAAAAATTTGTCAAATTAAAAACTCAATTCAAAAAAAATATTGATAATATATTCATTATCAAGTGAAATTCAAACGTTCAAGGTCTCTATAATATTTATCAAAATATAAACCAAGATATTCAAATGAATCCCAATATGTGACAAAATTTATATACTTCTAGTATTCGTTGAAATCACATTGAAATGTACATCTTTGCTTTGCAAATTTATCGAAGAGAATCCCAACATCCACATAAAATTGAGTAAAAGAAAGATCTCTTTATGCAAATCAAACATCTAGAACTATCACTCCATGTAAGATGCAAAACTTGGAATATCATGAATACAAAAGTAAAATGTTAGCCTAGTAAAATGTTAGATTCAAACAATAGAGAAATCTAGTGTCATCCTCATATAATTATTAATCATTGTAGTAAACTTAAGTTCTAACTGGTTATGAATCAAGTCTAGACTTTCATTTGCATATTAGATAGAAAATTATATCTCATAAAAATGCAAAGTAGTCTATATTTTAGTTCTTTCTATGTGCATGGTTAGAACAAAGGAATTAATCCCAAAATCTTATAGAAATCAAAGAAATGACTTAAGTTCATTATTTTCAAAAAGTAGTTAATGCTAATTACGATCACCATGTAATTTTGGCTAATCAATTTCAAGTGAAAGTTATACTATAAAGTGTTTTATTAAGCATTTATCAATATTGACACATTCAAGCATTTTACACCAAGAGGACATTCTACATTGTTGTGAGCCAACTATGCACAAAGTAGTGGAGTAGATCAATTAGAATATCCTATTCATATATATTTATTGATGTAAGATCACTAAACATTTTCTCAATCCTTTCATCATCACATGGATGACCCTTTGTTTGTAGAATAAAACAAGAGAATATGTCACTGAGAAACAATAACCAAGAGCCTTAGAACATATAACATACATGTTTGTGCACATTGAGATATAAAGGGAAAGAAAAATAAAGTGACTATGCAAATTGCCAATCAAAGTTATGCCCATAAAAATGTAATAGCATAGTTATTATCTTCCTCAAATTTCATGAGTTATAAGATTCACCATTCCCAAATATTAAACATCCTTTTCATCATAAGGAACATGTAACTTTGGGCTTACTTAAAGGGATGGAACCAAAGCTTTGGCCTCCTCTACAGTGTTAGGGAAAATATTTCCAATCATGCAGAGTTGTAATGGGAAACACCGTTTATATTCATATGGTATAACTCTTTTTAAAGCACTAATTTGGAGCACAAATAGATATGGATTCTGTGAGTCAATGATTACACATCTTAAACTCATCCAATCCATTTATGTGAAGTAGACTACAAGGCCCATGCAAAGAATTTCATAACTCAATTCCAAAACTCTATCAAGAACAATTGATTACCTAATCCATTAAAAGGTGGGCGGAGGGGGGGTGATTTTAAATATAACCCTTTTTAGAACTTTAATCCAACGGATTAACATAAAGGATAATCTCAAAACTTGTTTCACAACATCTAGATTTTTGTAATCATTGCATTGTTTCATGTACTATAAAGATCTTTCAAGTGCCCTGCATAAAAATAATAACTAAATCAATAACTTGCAAATGCATATTTCAAATAATAATAAAGTCAATGTATTGGTGCCCATACTAACATACCCCTATTCCTTCATAAAATTTGCGACTGAATTCATTTGAAATACATTTGCTATAGAGGGAAGGGAGGGATAAAAAAGTACTTATGTAAGTGGACACAACAAATGTTTTTACTATGACAATTTAGATGAGGGATCACTGCCTAAGTTGTTCAAGTCTTTTCTCCAAAATTATTGTAACTTAGAATGAATCAAATATAGTTGATCTACAACTATTTGACAAAGGACTTAATTGGGTGAATGAGAACAAACTATACATGCTTAATGAATGGCATCATGTCCTATAAAAGAACACATAAAAGTACTAATAAAACACATATGACAATATGATTGTTAATTGGACAAAGAAATCCTGCTAAAATAACCGAAATTGGGTTGTATAACTTAGTCAAAGAAGACAAATAAATGAAAATTAGAGGATAGGGTTAGTTTAGAACTCACTTTGCGGACCCCAAATGAATTGGATCAAACCATTATCCTTGTTTTCAATTTGAAGAATTAGTTCCTTACTTCTAATTGAACTGTCCCGTTGCAAATCAATTAAAATTTGTGCATGAATTGCTTCATTTTCTCCTATAAGCTACACAATAGAGGCAAATGAGTAGGTCAGAAGAAACAAGGCCAGAAAACCTACAGAGGACAAAAAAACATAACAATGTGAACATATCCAAAGAGGATTTAATTGTTGCATCAACTTTGTAATCATGCATACCTATAGCTTCAACAATTCTTCAACAATTCTCTCCTCTAAGCATCTAAAGCCCTCTCACTAAACCTAGAAACAGAGTCTCTAGAGCAACTTCTCTCCTTTGACCATCTAAAACCTTATGGATAAAACCATAAAACATAGATAACTATCCATTTAAGAATTAGTGCCCTACTGAAAATTGAGTTGTCCCATTGAAAATAAATTAAAATCTATGCACAAGTTGCTCCATTTTCTCTTGCAAGTTGCACAATAAAGGAAAATTAGTATGTTAGATGAAGCAAGACAAGAAAACCTACAAAAGCCCAAATATAACAACACTGTGAACATACCTAAAGAGAATTTTATTCTCACATCAACCTTGCAATCATGAACACCTGTAGCTCAAATGATTCTCTTCTTCAAGCGTCTAAATCACTCTAACTAAACCTAGAAACAAAGTCTTTAGAGCACTAAACCTAGACTTTGAAATAAAGTCTCTAAAGCCTCATCTCTCCTTTGATCATCTAAAACCTTACACTTAAAACCATAAAAAACTAATAACTATATGGGAAAAGAAACGTGAACCAACTATATTCGAAAATGAAGTTAAAAAATAAAAAATAGCCATACCCCTTAAATGATTGTAACACAAACTATTCAATCACAAACTACTTGAATGACTGTACCACAAACTAAAAAGAAACAAACATTGAGAGAAATTGCACAAGGTATATTTCAAAATAAAGTTGGAGAAGAAAATGAAACAACAGTATTTCATCTTGCATTTTTCAAGCAAATCCATCTTCCCAAACGAGTGTTCTTAAGGTTTCAAACAATGTCATAAAAATAAAATTATCAAGAGACAAATCCTCTCCCATAATAACCATTCCTTTAGGGTAAAACCATAAACACCCCCTCCAAGCTCATGCTGAGGTGAAGGCATTCAAACGACTTGCCCCAAACAAAAACCTTACCATGGCACTATAGAAAATATTCTTTCCTCCCATCTAAAATATTAGAATAATAAAAAACATTTAAATACTATTTCAAATCTGAAATATTATAATAATAAAAAAATTTAAATACTATTTTTTTTTATTAAAATTTGACTACCCTAGGGTTAACTTGACGAATGTTTGAATACCGCTGAAAATAATACCAGAACGGATAACAACAGTCTCCTGCCGCCTACGGCAGGGATTGATAACCTCAGTCAAGCACATGTATGCAAGTCAACAGGCAACGTCAGCGCAATTACAGTATAATCTCATCTCATCTGTGATTAAAAAGGTTTTTGTGCTCTGGGCCTTGAAGTTGCCTCGCTTTTCAGCCTTTATGAATGGAGTCACAGTGGAAACTTAAGACAGGTAGAGTAAGGTCATAAACCTGAACTAGTTTGGAGAGCCAACTGGTTTTAATATGTAACATCTATTTGTGGAATTGTACAATGAAGGCACAAGATGTACAGGCTTGTTACATCTAGACATGATTGTAAGCCCAGTTTGACAGTTTAGGATCAGTTCTTAATTCAGTGACAAAGTTGGGATCTGTAGAGCATTACAAATTTCAAGATGTGTTTTCTTCAATTGCTGATCATTCTAGCCTTTCCATTCATAAAAGTCTTATCAGCTCCAGAAGGTCATGTTGTGAACAGGCTGCCCGGACAGCCTGCTGTGACCTTCAAGCAATATGCTGGATATATCACAGTGAATGAGAAGAGCGACCGGGCTTTGTTCTACTACTTTGTAGAAGCTGAAACAGAACCAGATTTGAAGCCTTTGGTTGTGTGGCTCAATGGAGGTTAGTAAAATGAGCGATTGTTTTCTTTTCATTTTCCTGCTGTTTAAACGCTACAGAAGGACAAAACATGGATGATAGGGTTCTTAATTTGTATAGGGCGATGGGCTGATTAGAGTACGATTCTTTCTTTGCCAGACTCTAAACATTTCTGGTGTTCTCAACAGGGCTGAAACTGAACAGATATGCTATAATTCAGAAAAAAAATTACAGATGGCTCTCTTCTTTTAATATAAAAACACTTTCTGATGGTCTTGAAGTCACTGAATTCCTGAGCTGTCCAAGGGCATAATCTATTGTCCATCCACTTCTTTTGTTTGGTCTGAACGTTTGAAATGCTGATTATTGACTGATATTTAAATGTTATATTCATTGATAGCTTATTGGGTTTTGGATATGATTATTCAGAACCCATTGGGTTTTCAATGTGAATTTTTTCTGCTATACATATAGCAGGTGGAGATTGCCTTTACAAAAACAGTAGCTAAGGTGCTGATTTTTTTTTTCAAATTTGATTGTAACCTGTAACAAGGTCTCTCAAGAATGTACATGAACATACTATATTTTATTATCATGTTTGGGTCTGGAAAATTACAGGGCCTGGTTGTTCTTCATTCGGTGTTGGGGCGCTATCAGAGAATGGTCCATTTTATCCCAAGGCAGGCAAATTGATAAGAAATAGTTGCAGCTGGAACAAAGGTAACATTTACCAATATTC
>JASDQU010687741.1:5765-21521 GCA_032191745.1 Picea mariana
TAACACCCGATTGGTCCATGATCTCTATTTAAAGAGCATGGAGGGTCATTTGCCAATGATCGATTGTGAGAAACCCTCTTGTAAAATTTCTCTGTAATCTTTTTCTTTGCATTAATAAACTGCTCCAAGTGGCTGCGTTGGCTGGGGCCGTGGATGTTTCCCCGTAGGGGTTTTACCACGTGAAAACATCGGTGTTTTGATCTTTGATCTGGTTATGTGAGTGGTTACTGAAGGTGTTCGTCCTCTGTTGGAATACCTGTGTTGTCGAACAATAATTAATATTGATAATAATTTCTTTTTATATTATAATAATATATTAATAATTATAGTGTAATGCAATATAATGTAATGTTATTTTATATCAAATAATTATATAAAAATATTTTATTGATATAAATGTTCTTAGTATATTATTATTATTATATAATATAAATAAATGTTTGTTAATATAAAATATTAATAATTAATATTGATAGTAATTTCTTTTTATAATATAATAATATATTAATAATTATAGTATAATGTAATATAATGTTATTTTATATCAAATAATTATATAAAAATATGTTTCTTGATATAACTGTTCTTAGTATATTATTATTATAATATAATATAAATCAATGTTTGTTAATATAGATGTTCTTAGTATATTATTATTATAATATAATATAAATAAATGTTTGTTAATATAGATGTTGTTTTTCTTTTGAATATATTGTTATTAAACATTTAATTTAAAATATAAAATAATGTAATCAAATAACTAATATTAATATTGTATTTTTTTAATATAATAAATATAATCAAAAAAAATTATATAAAAAGATTTCTTCATATAATATAATCAAATATTAATAATTAATATTATATTATCTCTCTTAATACAACTTAATAATATATTAATAATATAATCAAATAATTAATAGAATCCTAATTCTAAAAAACCTTTAAATATTAAAATAACCTTAATAAACCCTAATAAATATGTTTGTCCTACACAATGTAAATACTAATGACACACGATATTAAACACAGTGCAAGTACTGTGAACAGAGAGAGACGACATACGATGTTTAAACACAGTGCAAGCACTGTCAACGTAGACAAAATCTTAGAGTGGGATTGGGTGAGTCCAATTTGTTTTTTATTAATATATTACGGCATTGAATGTAGTGTCAAGAAGGATAAATATATTGTTAGAGCTCAACTAAGTTCTCAGTCTAAATTCTAGAGGGATAAATATATTGAATAAACATATACATACATAAATAAATGTTCTAAAAAACTTTCAAACTTGTGCAACAAAACGCTTTTCATCCATGATGAATACACATGCCATTGTTATTCCCTTCACTTGGACGGAAACACTAACCTATCGATTTTTAAACATCAAAAGTAAAATCTAAATCAATTAATTGCGATATATGATGCAACATACAACCAGTGTTTGATAGAACGGATCTGACCCCTCTCTTTTGTGCCCGTTTAAAAGTCCAAAGGGTATGTATCTTTATCAAATAATTTATTTATTTAAATTAAAAAATAAATGGAATTAATAACATAGTATGTAATCCCTTAACGAACAGCGCAGTGCGGGCAGTAAAAACTCCAACACAACATCTGCAAATCAATACATGTAATTAATATGCAGAAAATCAATAGATGTAATTAGTATGCAGTTATAACTGAGCACATGATGTGAAAAAGCAATGAAAATGAAAGGGACTTACAGTGAGCATCCATATTTATCCGGTGCTCATGACCAATGCACAATCCTGCCGAACAAGAACAAACCAATTCATGAACACTTGTTGGAATGATCATATACATCGTTTAATTTTGGTGGGATAATACAACGTGTGATCTTATTAGACTTATTTTTAGCATGCGGTCTCGGTACGCGTACTGCTGTATCTATAATATCCAATATTGATTTTCCATCAGATAAATTCTGTTGCCATGACGGTTTATTTTCATACAAACTCGCATCACAGAAATATGGAGGACAAATCCCTTTATTTTGGAGCTCTATTCCTCGGTCTTATATATCAGATAAATTCCGTTCCCATGACGGTTTATTTTCATACAAACACACATCACAGAAATATGGAGGATGAATCCCTTTATTTTGGAGCTCTATTCCTCAGTATTATAATGAATATGTTCAAAGGATTTTCAGGTATCGCAACTACAATTGAAAATCTTCCACTCTTCTATAAGTAGATATATTTCATGTTCTGTGTATGGGCCGGAGCCGAACTGCTGAGAGTTAGGTTTTTATAATTCATACCGCAATATTGTGCCAGTGCCAGATAACAAAACGCCAAAAGCCTGCCAAGCATGGAGCTTTGAAACGCCGACGGTTGAGTTAGGTTTTTATAATTCATACCGCAATATTGTGCCAGATAGCAAAACGCCAAAAGCCAGGCAAGCATGGAGCGTTGAAACGCCGACTGTTAACGCAACCTTAAAAGGTCGAATGTTAATCCCTTCACCTTCATAAAAACTTGGCCACTAACAATACAATGCTTAAAATTAATCTGTGGTAAATACATGAAACGTGTCCATTAGGTATTTTATACATTAATCTTTGCTAAACAAAAACAATTAAACGTGGCAATCAATGGTAAGGTTAGTAAGGTTTTAATCATATTAAATGTGAAAAAGTAAACAAGGAAAATGTACATATATGAAATTAAATCTTATTCACTGATTTAGGAGGACAACTAAGAATATGCTGACATCTTTAATTGTTGACCATCAAATTGGAATTTATAATTAAAAGATTAATTTCCAATAGAAAAACGCCTATCCATGTAATAACAAAAGCAAAGAAAAAACAATTTTGGACAAAAGCAAAGGAGAAACAATTTTGGATACAACTAACGTGAGTTTTGCAACTATCTTTATTCAATATGCCCCATGGTTAACTACACCGTCAAGACAACCAACTTGGATCTCGTCACTTCCAATGCTTTCGACAACAATTACTACGTGGACCTGCAGAACAACGAAACAATCTTCACAATACATGGATTCCACCGATTCTGAAGATATTCTGGACAGCTTTGCATCAAAACAAACTGTGTTATTCGAAAACTTCACTCTGGGAACGCGTTCTAACGAGAAGCGAGGGAGAGACCATAGAAACTGCTCCGTTTCTAGTCCAACTTCTTCATTCTATCACAGTCCACATAAAACTTTACAGTCTCCATCTTCACAGTCCACATAAAAGTTTAGGTGATTGTTTGGAATAAGAATGATGTTCATGGTCTTCATTTAGACAATTCAAATGTTAAAAAATAGCAATTCAGGAATGGTCCCATCTTCATACTCGAGCTAAGACTTTCACTTGTAATTTTGTATCAGAAAGATGTTTACTGTTTTTGGAATGGGTAATTTCTTATGAAAAAGATGTTCAGTGTCTTGTTACACAAAATTTATGTTTGCAATTTTTACAAGTAATGTTAATTTTCTAGACAAACTATATATTGTAATTTTCAAAGAATGACTACTAATCAATAAATTATTTTTTAATAATAAAAAAAAAATTAATAAAAATTTGAGTTCTAAATCTTCTAGGACTTTCTTAATATAATTTGAGTACTAAATCTTCTAGGACTTTCTACGAATTATGTATATGGTGTAACTTGTGAGTTAAATTTTATTTTTTTTAATTAGTTTTTAATAAAAAATTGAGTACTAAAGCTTCTAGGACTTTCTACGAATTATGTATATACTGTAACTTGTAAGTTAAATTTGATTTTTTAATTGAAAAAGTAAATTTCAATTTGTATCAACCGTTTGTTTAGATCTAACTAGATCTTGTTCATAAATGTTTGTAAAATTGTGATGTAAGTTGTCATGGGTTTATGACAAGTTTTTATTTTTATTTTTTTTATTCACAATATAAAATAAAAAAATAAAAATTGAAATTTTATAATTAATTTTAAAATAATTAATAAATAAATAGTTATTAGTGATGATGATGATAATGATGATGGACAATTTAAGAGAAAGTGTTTTTCATCTTCAACCTTTTTAGTGTCGCAAATGTGACACTCCTTAGTCCCATGACATTTTAGGAATTGATCAACCCTCAGTTTCACTATGGAGCTCATGATAATTTGTTCTTATTTTAACAATGCTTATATTTTTCTTTACACTTGTCAAAAGAAACAAATAATTTTGATCTTCTAAATTAGGGTTGATTACCTCCTTATAATACCTTATTTTTTTTTTTCTTCTAACTCTTTATCACACCACATTTTCTCCTTAACTTTTTTATTTAATAATATTTTTAATAGTATCCTTATTATGTATCTTCTATGATTCCCCAATCGCTTAGCCAAGATTGGGAATCTTTATGCCCATCGCCTCGTGTTTTCCATTTTTCTTAACTTGTTCTTATACATTAGGTACCTAGTCATACCCATGCTCTCAATGAGGGAAAGACTTTCCTCTAAGAGGAGGATAGGATATGCCGTATTTCCTTTAGTTTTTAGATTGAAGGTTATAAAATTATTTTGGATTTTCTCTATCTTTATCCATGATTGAAGTTTTTCTTATCCCATATCCAAAGATCGACTCATTTACAATTGTTTTCAAGCCCATAATAATTTTTTCATCCTCCATTTATCCTTTTCTCAATGTTACAATTGTTTGCATTAATTCCAATTAAATTTGGGATGGACATAGATTCCAAGATATTTGTATTAACTCCTTTTATAAATAATGTTGCCAGCATAATGAATAATATTCATTTTCATCCTCCTTTTATCATATTCTCAATGCTATAATTCCAATTAAACTTATGTTGGACATAGATTCCAAGATATTTATATTAATTACTTTTATAAATAATGTTATGAGCATAATGAATAATATCCATTCCTAACATTGTAATATTTTGCACTTCTCTTTTGTATTAATTGTTTTTATAAATAATGTTGTGAGCATAATGAATAATATCCATTCCTAGCATTGTAATATTATGCACTTCTCTTTTAAATTTTAATTAGAGAAATGTTGAAATAAATGAGCTTCACCCAATACCATAAGGGTTGAATAGACTATTTAATATAATGAATAATTATTTAATTGTAATTGATATCGATAAATACAAATCATAAATTAATAATTACTCTATATAAATAATTTAAAAATAGCAAATTTATTATTAATGACTAATTTAATTTAATTTTTTTAATATATATTATTCATAAACAAAACAAAAATTATTTCAAATTTATAAAGTAATTCGATATAGATATTTTCCATTTCAAAATTTTAAATTATTATATCATTAAGAATTAAAAAGTTGAAGGAGAAACCCTCTATTGTGAATGGAATACAATAGAATATTTATAGAATAAAGTGATGGTTCCAAAATTGCAGGCTTATAACTTGTTCATTTCACCAAAATGGATTTATGAGCAATGCAAAAGTATCCTTGTAGTTTCTTCAAGTGCTTCAATAAGACACTCATAAAAGTTAAATGTTAATGTGGTCACTGTGGGTTTTTAATAGTATTTTTAATTATGATTAAATGGTTAAATCTTAATGTGGTTACTGTGCCTTTTTAATAGTATTGTTAATTAGGATTGAATAGTTAAATCTTAATGTGGTCACTTTGCCTTTTTAATAGTATTGTTAATTAGGATTGAATGGAAATCTTGAGTGATGGAATTATAGTTCACTAAAAAAAATAGCTACTTCAATTCATACACAAATTAAAAATAGTTACAGTTCTCTTTCCAACCAACAAATATATATAAATAACCCAACACTCACAAGTGAACATGGTATGTGGTTTCAATGTCTAACATGAATAATGGAACTCTTGTTTTTAATGTCAAAAACTAAAATCATTGTGAAGGAAAACAAATTATCTTTATAACCACATGGGTGCACAAAAGAAAAAAAATCACAAAAAATAACAAATCTGAGCCAATACCCAATCACACTACTCAATGAAGGGAATGTGCAGCACAATGATGGGGGAATGACAACTTACGAGAGAGAGAGAGAGAGGATTTGTGAGAAGGTGTACGAGATGAAGGTGAGGGTAGTTTCCCAACAATCAATGGAAATGTGGTGTACAACTTAGCCAATGCTTAGCATACATTGTACGACCCATGGGAAGTTGGAAAACACTAGCCAACAAGACATTCAAATATGTAGTGAATTTGCATCCCAAAGGGAGAGTGCAACTTTTTGAAATGGAGAAAATCATAGCCAAAAAATAAATGGAAACCCAAAGGGAGTGAGCAAACTATGGGAGAGTTAAGAGACAACCATCAAAAACAAATATTTTCCATGAATTAGCACTACAGACATACATACATACTCTACTAAAATATTTTCCATGAATTCTTCTCTTAACAAAATACTAGAAAGTAATATCCTCTCTAGTTTTCAATCCTTTTCTTTGGATTACTTTCTACTTTTCATCACTTTCTGCATGTTTAATTTATGCCTTCTTTCGTGTAACCAAATCCCCAAAATAGAAAAAAATTGAGGTGGCCTAAGGAGGCTTTCCAATGTAGATATGTGGTGATACTAATTCCCAAAATACAATTAAGGCTAAGGTGGCTTAAGTAGGCTTGACACTTCGTACATTTGGTGCCCACTCTAATAAAATATCATAGTTTAGTTACCACCTTGCCTCCAATATTGGGATAACATTCTACCTACTTCCATATAACCTTAAAATTGTGACCTTCAAAATATGGAAAAATACAAATTTGTATGACCCCCGAAACTAGTTTAGAACATAAATGAACCTAACTATAAACATACAAGTAAATTATTAGTAGAGACTACCTTTATGTTGAATTCTAGAGTATTATGAAATCGAATAAAATTGATTCATAGTTCCACCAAATTCTTTATAATGTTTATCACTATCAAACAATTCCCTATTGTGTTCTAAATTTTGCTAGCCAATAGATAGTGATTTCCAACATTTGTCAATGACTTATTTCATTTCGTCAAGTAAATTATCAACAACCTTAAAATTCATTGAGACTCGTATGTGAATGAGATTATACTATTAAACATTTCTAAGGATTGAATGTGAGTATGTTCACATGTTGCAATTGATTTGATGGCTACTACATCTTCATTGGCATGCTCTTCGATCTCCACAAGTGTTTCCTTATCAATTGTTTGTTGTGGGATTAGAGATATTATATATTTTACTAGAATGAAACCCAAAGGATTTACTCGAGACTATTCATATTTATGCTTCTCCTCAAAGTCGTTTTCATTGCCAAATGTGAAAAGTAATGCATTTGTAGCAATGGCCTTAAAATCATTTGCTAAAATTGTTCCCAATTTCCCAACCTCCTATATATAAAATGGATTTAAACTACTATACCCATCATCCTAATTTTTTCCCCTTCTAGAATCACATTGATAATATTTCTAATTTGGATTATTGTCTTTTCTTATATTGGTTTCATTTGGACTTTGTTCATTTTTTGAAGATACCTGGAAAGACGATTCAATGCCATGTGTAATATTTACCAAATATTCCTTTCCACTCCCCGCTATTTAGATATTTTAGTAGAGTCAATAGATACAAAACTAAATTATTCCATTTAACAGAGGTTTTACTGTCTCACCCTTGAAAATCTATTTCCTTTAGCTTCACTATTTGAAAATATGTCATCTTTTTTTTTGGCTTTCATTTGTTTTCATCGATATAGTAGGTTTAATTTCATCACTCATGTGTGGCCTTGTCATATTTGATTTGAACATTCTAACACACTTCGATCGATGGTATTATTTTTCATGCTTCCTCTAGATTTGGAATTAATTAGAGCATCACGATCCATCACCACCGACTCAACTTGAAATCCTAGATAGTGTAGTTCCTCTTAGCTAACCCATCAAGGTCAATGGAGAAGAGATAAAAGGGGCAACCGAAGGTGGGTTTCAGCTGGTAAATGAGATCTCTTCACTCATAAAATATGTAAGAAAAAGTCCTTCTTTGCTTCTACACTCTCGAATGCCTTCAAACTACCAAAATTCTTTCTCTTCTATCTCTTTGTAGAAGTATGACCTTAGTATCTCACAAAAATGTATCTTCTCCTTTACCATATCTTTGATTTTATAAGATTGAGTTATGACCTAACCCTAATATCCAAAGTGATTGACGACTTAGATTACTTCTCACTTCACTTGAGATCAATGGTTATTATCTAATTCACTAATTATAATTAAATAGTTTATTTAAATAAAACTCAACTCACTAATAAAATCACTTTACTTTAATAATTACTTTAATTACAGTAAATTCATGGATAGAAGGCTTTGGATGATTTCCACACATGTAGACATGAAATTTTGCAGAAATACTTGTCTCATGCTACCATGCATGAACGAAAGTTCCTAAGTTCAAAGTTCCTTTGTTAGTCAAGGACTCTAATTGACTGAAACCATGACAAAGGAACTTTGACCGACAAAGAAACTACGACCGTCATTTGTTAGTCATAGCTCTATACCAATATATATACCAACGTATTGGTATATGCAAAGTTTATTTGTCATTATATATACCAATATATATACTAAGTATATATACGAGTATATATACCAACATATAGATATATTCGATTTATGTGTTGATATATATACCAATATATGTTGGTTTATCATTACATATACTAGCATGTAGACTAAGTAAATATCTATATATATTGAATGGTATATATGTCTATATATATAACAATATATATTATCAATATATATACTAATATATGTATATATATACTAATATATGTATCGACTGATATATATACTAGTATATATGTCAATATATATGTCGGTCCGTATATAAACCTATATATCATTATATATATTGGTATAATATGTCGATATATATATCAATCGGTATATATGTTGGTATTTGGTGAAAACCCCTCCTAAAATTGATGATGATCAATCATATTCTTGAATAAAGATGAAACTCTTGGGTTGATTACTCTATTGGTCGATATATATACTCGCATATATATCAACATATATATTGGTCCGTATATATATTAACATAACTTGGTCGAATATGTCGATATGTATAGTTGTATATATATCGACCAGTAAAGTGATCAACCCAAGAGTTCCGTTTTTATTGAAGAATATGAGGTCATCATCATTATAAGAGGGGGTTTCACCAAATACATCCATATATATTTCCTTATAGTAATGGAAATCAGTTGATCCACCCAATTATGATAATTAGCCTCTATCCATAATGGAAACATCCACGTTGAATCTAGTAGGCTCAACAACAACAAGAATAAACCTTTGTAATCTAGTAGGCTCAACAACAACAAGAATAAACCTTTGTATGAAAGAATGAAGCCTTCAATATTTCACTTTTGTAGGGATGGAGGGTAAGAACCTTAGGTAACCCTAGGAAATGAGGAGTATTAAAGAAGCCCAATGCCCGTCATTTTTTCTGTACAATGTTGATTGATTTTTAGTTCCCTTGATCTGAGAGAAAATATTTATTAAAAAAGCATGGATTTGAAAATAAAAAATATAGTTCATCAGCACAAACCACCTCTTGCAAAAAGAATATTTTCAGAATTAGTAATTTTTTTTCTTCATTCAGTCAGGCTCTAGGAAATTTTAAGTCCATTCCCTGCAGCGCGACATTCATCCATGGAATATCTCTCATGATTTTCACATGAAGGTGTGTAAGAAATAACTGACCGTCAAATTTGTTTTTTCTAGTTGTACAAATGATAAACAAAATAGCTCACATGTGAGAAGTATGAAAATAATCCCTAGGAGCTCATCATTTTGTCTATACAATGTTGATTTATTTTCAGTTCCCCTAATTTTGTTTGTTCTGTTCCATTATTGGAGATATTTCCACACCGCCTTCCAATACTCTAGTAAGCATAAGAAATACTTTGCAATAGTCAATGGGGGATATCCAAAGAGATTCATGGAATATCTGAAGAGTTTTCAGAGGGATGATAGTTTACAAATGTTGGGAGTAGTGAAAGAGAGAATTGTGGATATACAATTATATGTAAACTCTAGATAGATTAATCTCATGCTTTTGTTGTCGTAGTCGTTCATTGGAATTCTCCAAGGTGGCCTCATGCTCGGCTAGCCACCATTATGAATAAAATGGCACCGATCGCTTTTTGCCCAAAATAAAATGAATAGAAAGGTGCTGAAAATTCTAAGAGCGCACTCATATTCAAATATTTTAAAATCCAAGACAAATTCAAATTGTTTCCAATAGTGTTGTGTTGGAAGCCACTGAAGTTTATAATTATAAAAATATAATTGTATTCCTATCCTTCTCAACAACAGGTGAGGTCCAACTATTCTTCATGTTCTAATTCTGTATTCTTACAATGAAATTAAGAAAAGAAGTTAAAAAAAAGTTGTTTATTCCAACCCCATCACATAGCACGATATTATGGATCTTTTTACTTCCCAATGCCATAGGGCGATATGGATATCTTATCCCACGCCCACAAATATGGAATAGTGTGCACCAATATTTTAGAGTCCTTCCATTTGTGATGTAAGTTAAATGTCGGCTTTTACTTTTCTTGAAATGTTATTTGGTTAATTTTCCATGAAACTAATAAATTATTGGATATGCATATTTCAATGTTTCAATGGTTAAGTCTGTAAAGTTTGAGTGTCTCAAGGATTTTTCAGTTTTTCAGGATGTTGAATCTATTCATGTAATCATAAATGCAATTTAAACAAAAAATTGCATTTTGTTCTTCCATTTATAATCACCTCACAAGGTTATATGAACTACACAACGTACACTCCTAACAAAAAGAAACTCAATTTTTTTTTTACCAATTTTTAAATACAAATATAGTAATCATTTGAAACCACTGTTGATTCCTCATAAGAGGTTACAAGTTCAAATCTGTAGGGAGGTAGGGTATGTATATCTCTGTACACTTTACTAGTCAAAACGCTCTGCGGAAGGGGTCCCTTGTCTGACAAACAAGGGGGTATCATACACCAATTTGGTGTCTAGCTTGGCCACGACCTTAAAAAATGATTATTATTATTAATAATTTTAAACTATATTTAGTTTTAAAAAAATAAAAATCAAATATGTATTTCCTCTAATTTCAGTCACACACCAATAAAATCAGTTAATAATCCCGAATACTATTACATTATGAAGTTATGGATATTGATGGAATGTATTGATGCTTTTGAATGCTTACTATTACACGATAAAATTATGGATATCGATGTCATGGATTGATTTTTAATAAAATTGTGAATATTAACATTGTTATGAATTATTTTTTAATATCTATTTTAATTTTATTTATAAAAAGTAACATAATTGATGATGATGATTAACGTCAACCAATTGATCTATCAAATCTTAAAAAGGTAAGTTTTGATTACTTAGGAGGTTAGGAAGGCTTCTATTGTGGAAAATATTTTAAATTTGGATCCAATTTGGGAATAGGTAAGGCAATTCAAGAGGAAGTTTTAGATGTCAAATTCTTTCATCCCACAAAAATTTGGGAATCATCCAACACCCACTTTCACTATGTATCTAGTGAGAATTTGTTCTTATTTTAGCAATGTTGATTTTCTTCTTTGCAATTCTCGAAACTCAGTGGTACTTTTGATATTCTAAATTAGGGTTGACCACCTCCTTGTAGTATCTTAGTTTCCCTTTATGCTCTAATTTTTTATCACACCACATATTCTCCTTAAATTCATAAGTGATAATATTTGCAATATTATGGATACTATACATGGTGGCTTCTTCTTGTATTACCTTATGATTTAGCCAATATTTGACATCTTTATGTCGTCTTCACTTGAGTCGCTTGTTGTTTTGGCTAGAGATTGATGTATTTTTGGGGAGCCTCTTGTCGTCCATGTTGTTTATATTGTTCTTGTAATTTAGATATCTAATTGTTAGGATATTTAGACACTTAGGAGTTAGGTAAGATCTACTTGGTCTAATGTGTTGTTAGGTAAAAATGTGTTTCTTAGTGTGTGTCTTTAGTATACATTAGTATGCATTTGTAGTTACGAAATCCGACGGTCACGATGTTCCTGACATAGAGTGATCTGAAAATTCATATTCTCCTTGATCATAATGACCATTGATTCGCATCTTAACACTCGATTGGTCCATGATCTCTATTTAAAGAGAATGGAGGGTCATTTGTTGATGATCGATTGTAAGAAAATCTCTTGTAAAATCTCTTTGAAATCTTTTTCTTTTGCATTAATAAACTGCTCCAAGTGGTCGCGATGGCTGGGGCTGTGGATGTTTCTCCATAGGATTTTTACCACGTCAAAACATCAGTGTGTTGATCTTTGATCTGGTTGTGTGAGTGGTTATTAAAGGTGTTCTTCCTCTCTTGGAATACCTTTGTTGTCGAACATGGTATCACAACCTGTTTGAAGACCTGCTCTTATTATAGATCGAGATCATGAAGATGAGTTGCATCATCTCCATTTTCTGTCATTTATGTACATTTATGGGCTAATAAAAATGTTACATTGCATCCAGAGCATTCGTTTCGGTTAGGCGCACTTTTTGTTTCACTCGAAAAGGTTTTTGTTTACTCAAGATGCGTCCATTTCAGTCAGATCTAGAGGTATAAAGCCTCAATACGCATTTTTTAAATGTTTGCAGAGTATTATTTTGGTTTTATTTTGGTTTTATAATATTTGTTTCTGTATTGATACTCTTTTAGATATGTGTATGTTATTTTCCCTGTGCCCTATGCGATTTCGGTTTTATATTATTTTGTTTCTTGTGTGAAAATAGTTTTTTTTAGCACGCTCAACAACATCAACAACAACAACAATCATGTTGCTAAAAAATACAGTATGTTTTGCTAGACCATTTGGTTAAAATTTTCCTTATTAAGTAATAGGTCTTGAGTTCAAGTCTCTCATTCTGTGAATTTTTTTTTGAAAAAAACCATGTTCAAATTGTCAAGTGTATTTCACTTCAAGTATAAAACTGAATCACTATAAGTAGCTTTAATATTTTATTTTAAAGTTATTTATTTTGCATGCAACTTTTATTTTATAAAGTAACTTCATTGTAAAATTGATCCTCACTTCTCTTTATAAAAGTTGGTCACTTAATAAAGCAACTTACACCACCACATGGTCCTTTGGTTACCGTTTATGCCTGCCTTTTTTAAAATGGGCATAATTTTCACATCCGACGTTTATTTTTAGTGTCGTTTTTTTTTTAAACCGGATATTTTTTCAAAATATTTCCATCAAGATCATCAGTTTCAATTTTTAAATACATATTATCTACATATTTAATACAAATTCTTCCAATAATATTTTTCTTACTAGCACCAACTACTTAGAATGGAAATCTCATATGGAGGATTTATTAAGAAGTAAAGGCTTGTACCGGATTACCTTGGGAAAGGAAAACAAACCCACTGATGTTGATAAGAAAGTTAAATGGGATAATAAGAGTGACGAAGCACGTGGAATAATCGGAATGTCCATCTCTCCTTATTTAAAATTCCACCTTAAAGAAATTGAGGACCCCGATGAAGCTTGGGAAAAGATTGAAACTGTGTTTGGTAAACTCAATATTATTTGAGCACAACAATTAGAAAATCAAGTAATGAATTTAAATCAAAGTGATTTTTATTGCCTTGGATACTATCTATCTAATTTTAAAACACTCAAAATTTTATGTGAAGAATGTGATATAAAGATGGAGGAAGAGCATTTCATCTATCTTATTCTCTCTAAGCTAGGTAGTGCATATTTTGTGTTTGTATATACATTTTATGACATGAGAGAGGATCTAGGGACAACTTATAAAAAACCCACTCTTGATTCATTTTGTGTTGCTTTGATTAGAGAGGAAGATAAGCCGGTACAACTTGGAGTGATCGGCACTACAAGTACCTACAACAAAGCCTTAGTTGCTCAGCAGAAAGATAAACCCAAGAATTCCAAGAAGAAACATTCTCACTATAACAAAAAGAAACATATGGGTCCCAAAGCCACTCAGACAACTTCAGCTCCTAATGGTGACAAAGAAACAAAATATAAAAATAAGAAGATGGACAAACATTGCAACTTTTGTGATAAAAATGGTCATGATGAGTCCAAATGTTTCAAGAAGATGGAATCTTTAGAAGCAACGATGAAGAAGCACAACATCAATATTGATTCTACTTATTCTTCTTCTTCTCATGGACATGCACTTTCTACTTCTGGTTTCTCCTTCAATACAACTTCTACTTCTTCTTCTGATGAGTGACTTATTGATTTTGGAGAATCTTATCATATGGCTAAGGATAAAGACATATTTTCTTCTCTAAATGAATGTAACACCAAGAAAATATTTGTTGGTGATGATATATCTCGTAGTATTGTAGGATCTGCAACAGTTCAATTAGATAAGGGTCATTTCAATGATGTATTATGTGTTCCAAGTATTTATTGTAACCTTCTATCAATATATCAAATCACTCATTCAGGTGAAGGTAAAACCTTATATTTTTCACCTCGTCGAGTTGTAATCAAGGATATAAAAGATCCTAAGAATGTTCTTGCAACTGGAATTGCTAATGATATTACTAGGTTGTACAAGTTTGATAACTTTGGGTCATCATCTTTTTCATCAGTTTTGGTTGCTCATAGCGATGACTTGAGCAAACTTTGGCATGAGCAGTTTGGTCATCTAAACTATTGCTCATTGAAACAACTATGTAATCAATAGATGGTGACTGATCTTCTGCCTGTTTCATGTAGAGATGGTGTTTATGTTGGTTTTGTTCTCGACAAACATCATCGAGATAGTTTTGACAAACATGCCTCTTGGCACGGCTCGTGCCCTTTGCAGCTTGTTCATAATGATTTGTGTGGTCCACTTTCTTCTCCTTCTTTTTCTGCGTGCAAGTATTTCTCAAATTTCATTGATGACGTTTCGAGACATACTTTGGTTTACTTCTTAAAACTTAAGAGAGAAGTTTTTGACAAGCTTTTGGCTTATAAGGCCCTTGTAGAAAAGAAACCTCGACATCAAATTCAAAAATTAAGAACAGATAATGGAGGTGAATATGTGAAAAATAATTTTACAAGTTACTGTGCTACACACGGCATCCAAATGCAACACATTGTGCCATATACACCACAACAAAATGGTGTTGTTGAGAGAAAGAACCACACATTAAAATAAATGGTTAAATGTATGATCCAATCTAAAGGATTAAGTCTAAAGTATTGGGTAGAAGCAATCAACTGTGAAAATTACATAGTAAATCGCACTCCCACAAAGGCTCTTAAAAGTATAATGTCGGAAGAATATTGGGATAAATTTAAACCAGATGTAAGTCACTTTTTTCTATTTGGTAGTATAACATGGGCTCACATTCCTGATGAGAAAAGTAAAGCATTACAGCCTAAAAGTGAGAAGTGTATATTTGTTGGTTATTCTGAAGATGTAAAAGGTTATAGACTTCTTCAACCACATTGCAATGAAATTATTATTAGAAGAGATGTTAAATTTGATGACTATATCTTGTCCTGCTAGCCTAATTTGGCGATTATGCCTTCTTCGACCTGCGAGCCATCTTCGACGCTTGTGCCTTCTTCTGTTTTTATTATGGTTTCTTCTTCAGATGATGATAGTGAGAATGAAAATCCACCTCTTCCTGCTCACCTTCCTCCAGATGAGTTCTTTGAACCTAAACTAGCAGTAGGTCCACCGCTTCCTAGATGGGTCCG
>JASDQU010687741.1:21757-32156 GCA_032191745.1 Picea mariana
TTGTTATATGTAAATGGGTCTACATAATTAACTATGCATAAGATGGAAATGTTGAAAGACTTTTCAAAGGAATTTCCCAAGTTGAATGAATTGACTATAATAAAATATTTTCCCCTGTAGTGAAAATGAATTCCATCCACCTTGTTCTTACCCTTGCTGCCTCACATATATGGGAGGTCCATCAGATGGATGTTAAATCCTCCTTCTTGCATGGATATTTTCAAGAAGAAATCTACATGGAACAACCTCCTGGATATGTCCAAAATGACTCTAGCCTTATTTGTCTCCTTAAGAAATCTCTTTATGGTCTTAAGCAAGCTCCCCGAGTTTGGTATGCCAAAATGGAAAACTTTCTTATTTACATCAGATTCTGTAGATGCCATTTTGATCCTAATGTCTATACCAAGAAAGTAGGAAGCCATCTCATAATCCTTTTCATTTATGTTGATGACCTTATCCTTGATGGTAGTGACTCAAAACTTTTAAACCATGTGAAAAACAACCCTGAGAAGAAATTTGAAATGACAAACTTAGGTTTTTTGCACTATTTCCTTGGCCTCCAAGTTTTGCAAACCAATGAAGGACTTTTTCTTTCCCAGTCTAAGTATGCTTGTGACCTTATTCGTTTCTTTCACATGGATGATTGTAAACCAAACCCTTCTCCCTTCCAGTGTGGAGTCAAGCTTACAACCACCTGTACTTCTTCCAAAGTTGATGCCACCCTGTACTGTCAGTTAGTTGGTATCCTCTTATAGTTGACTCATACTCATCCTGATCTTTTCTTTTTTGTTGGTCTTGTTGACCGGTATATGTAAACACCCCATGAAATCCATTGTAAAGTAGATAAAAGGATACTTCTATATGCCCGTGGTACAGTTCAGTTCGGGATACATTACATTTCAGGGAGGACTCCTTTATTAGTTGGTTTCACTAATTCAGATTGGGTCGATGACCCTGATGATTGGAATTGTACTGCAAGTTATGTTTTCAGCCTTGGTTTAGGACCCGTCACTTGGGCCTATAAGAAACAACATGATATTTCACTTTCTTTAGCAGAAGAGAGTACCGAGCAATGGTAAATGAAAGTCAGGAAGCCTTGTGGCTTCGACAGATCCTTTCATAGTTTGGATTCCAACAACAACATCTGACCAACCTTTGGTGTGACAATCAGAGTTCCATCAAGCTTTCCAAAGACCCATTTCAACATCAGTGCAACAAACACATCGAGATACTTATGCACTTCATAAGAAATCTCATTCATGATCAAGTTAGTGAAGTGCTCTTTTTCCCTATAGAAGATCAAGTTGCAGACATTTTCACAAAGTTTCTTACAGAAGAAATTTTTTACAAACTTCGACCTATGTTATGAGTTTAGGAAGTTGTAATTAATGGGGGATAGGATCTAATGCCTCCTTCCTTCTCCTATTGTGTCATTATTGTAAATCCTTCAATATTATCTCAAGTTGTTCTTAAGGGGGATGTTAGGATATTTAGACACTTAGGAGTTAGTTAAGATCTACTTGGTCTAATGTTTCGTTAGGTAAAAGTGTGTTTCCTAGTGTGTTTCTTTAGTATCCATTAGTATACATTTGTACTTAGGAAATTTGATGGTCACGATATGTTCCAGACATAGAGTGATCTGATGATTCATATTCTCCTTGATCTTAACGACCATTTATCTGTGGCTTAACACCCGATTGGTCCATGATCTCTATTTAAAGAGCATGGAGGGTCATTTATCGATAATCGAATGTGATAAAATCTCTTGTAAAATCTCTTTGTAATATTTTTCTTTTGCATTAATAAATTGATCCAAGTGTTCGCGTTGGTTGGGGCCATGGATGTTTCCCCGTAGGGGTTTTACCACGTCACAACATCTGTGTGTTGATATTTGATCTGGTTGTCTGAGTGGTAACTGAAGGTGTTGGAATACCTCTGTTGTCGAACACTAATCATAGAAATGATTTTGATCAGGGAAAGACTTGCTTCTATCAAGAGGGTAGGATAAGGTGTATGCCCTTAATTTTGAGATTATAAGTTATACAATTCTTTTGGATATGTTATATATTTCTATAGGATTCTCTAGAGATACTGCAACCCCAAAATTCACATCCATATAAGATAATCGAAGTGAAGAGAGTGTGGAAGAGACATTTTTTCTTATACCAAATCCAAAGGTCCATTGATTTACCATTGTTTTCAAGCCCATAATAAGATTTAAACCATACATTTATCCTTTTCTCAATGCTATAGTTCCAATTGAGCTTGTGGTGAATGTCGATTTCAAGATAATTGCATGAAGACACTTCCTCGACGCTATTGTTGTCATATAAAAAATTATTGTATGTGGTCTTTTGGATTCAATTATAATAACATTTGTTTTTTCAATGTTCAAATTCATTCCCTGTAACATCCCTCTCTACTAAGCATAGTTTTATTGACTTATTATTTGAGGACACTTGCATGCAAGTGATCCGGTTATGGTACATTGTGATTTCATTTCGATTATGGATTATACATAACAATGATGATGTGTTGTGACTTACTTTTATTTCATGTGTATGTATTGGAAGATGATATTGATGAGGTTTCTTCAGTGTGAAGGACACATGACAGGTATGGATGTTGATGGCATCAATTGACTTCCTTGGACTTTGGATTGAGTTAGGGATTGAATTGTATTTTGATTGAGTATTTCATTTCATGCACTTGTGACATATGATTAATTATAGTATGACTTATGTATATAGATTTTTGACATTGTTTTTATCATTGGATGCAGGCTTGATGATGCTTTCTAATCTAACTCACATAAGGAGTTGAGGGGCCATCCATAGAAACCAAACATTCAGGGAGAGGTGTGGCAGTGTCCCTGTCACAGCCTGTTAGCACTCTTGTCGTGGTTTGAAGTGTAGGTTAATGATTACCTAGTTCGATAGTTCCACGATGTCGTGAGGGCGGACTAAGACAGTCTCTCATGAAGATTCTAAGGAGCGTGCAATAAGGTGGAGTCCTTATTCCTTAGAATCCCTTAGTCTCTCACAAAGTCGATCAAATAGAGTGTTGACTCCAAAGGGTCGGACGAACATCCAAAACTAGCCAAAGGCGAGTGGCACCCTTGGAGCATGGAGGTGCATCTTGAAGGGCACGTCGTATAATTAAAAACTTGAGTCAATAAATCTAGGTGGCCTACAAAACATGGAAATTATTAGACCTTGTTGGATTAAAATAATTAATTAAACACTGAATTTATTAATTATAAATCCCAATAAAAGTCTATGCCTAATTCTAAGACTGAGCCTAAGTTTAAGTTTAATTAGGGGACTAAATAAAATTATTAAATAAATTAAAAGAATTGAGATAAATCAATTTCTAGGAAAAAGTAAGGAAAATCTAAAGATTAGATAAAATGCACATGTGTGCATAAAAATAATAAAATGAATTTTTTAAAATAGAAAGAAATAAAATATGAGAGAATAGGTGTACACATAGAACAATATCTAGAGTCAAGATACCAATAGTCTAACTAGAATAGGACTCATAATCCAACTCTAACTAAGATGTAGTTAGGAGACACTCATTAAATGAGAATTTGGAGAACAAAGGGACAACTAAGAGAGAAAATAGGAACACATTGGGGAATGTGGGGAACTTGGTTTTTTAAATAAAATAAAAATTGTAATTACTTGTGAAACTTGGGGAGAGTGTGACAAGTGTGTGGATAAATAATAATAATTAATTTAATCTAAAAAGTTAATAATTTGTGCATGAGGACATGTGTCGGGGGGGGAATTTATATAAAAAAAAATGGTAAAGAAGGAAAATGAACTCACTTATTCTTGGCAAGGTTATGCTACCAAAATTATTGTGGACAATGTTTTACTTGTGAGAGTTGGGATACCAAGATTGAAGAAGGAGTGGAAGTTCTTCCTTCCGACGAAATCTTGATTCTATTGTTTTTGGTTTCTTTTGTATAGCCCCTTTGTGGCCCGGGGGGCTAAGGAGGAAGAAGAGTACCCCTAGTGTTGGCTAGCAGGTATCGGTAAAGTTTTGGATTAGCGGACGGAGACAAGGAAGAAGTTCTCAATTCCTATATGAATATCAACATCAAGTTCATATTCATTTGGTTACAATAAATGAATAGATGGATTAATTTGTGGTTGAATAGAGTGTTGCAAGCACTTGTTACCATTGAACTTTTATATAATTACTGTGTAATGAATAATATGGAATTCAAATATATTCTATCAATGTATGATAGATGAATTTTACTTGATTTTATTATGTTGCAATTTATTGTCTGTAACATCCCCAAAAATAAAAATAAAAATTAAGGTTGAAAATGCTGAGGAATTTATTTCTGTTTTTGGTAAATTTGAAATTGGAAAATTATTGTCATTTATGGAAATTATGACTTTTGAATTTAGTTAATTGTAAATAATGATAATGATTGTTGGGCAAAGATATCATTTGACCCAACTAACATTTTGACTATGACACTTGTAATGAACAAATATTTTTATATTTATTGTTGATGGACAAATGGAACAACCAGGTTAAAATCAACTGACCATGACTCCATGAGTGCGAAACATGTTGGAACTACCTTAGGTATGAATGTTACAAGTGGAAAATCAAGTATTTGGCCATTGGAAGCCCCTGAAAATTAGGGATTTGGAAAGCTGTGAAAATTCCCAAGAGGAAAAATACCTAGGCACAATTGTGTTTGGATATATAGCATATGAGAGGAGGCAGGACGCTGCCTAGTATGTTGGGGGGGAATAATTATCTCTTGTTGTTATGAACACTATTTTCTGAATGTGAGGCAAGGAGAAGTTACTGAAATTGAAAACTATTGTTGAGGAGGAGTTCTGAGTTCACCCTCATGGATTCATGGTCAGGCTAGGGGGTGAACAGTACAAGTAAATTGGTTGTTCTATCATAAGGTTGGGAGGAACTTGGTTGTTCCATTTGTGTTCGACAATTGTTCAGATATGTCTATATACTCCTTCTCCGTTCAAATGTTATTTGAATTATTGGCTAATAGAATTGCATTTGTTTAAATGTGAATGAATTTCTCTGTTTTATTAAATTCTGATGGAATGAAATGAAATGTAGGATAAACCCTTACATTTTAACTATAGATGTTGAGAAAACCTTTCTATGTATCTTGGATGGAATGGAATTGAATTATGGAAATACATTAGGAAATATATATGTGTTAAATAGAATATTATTTCAATATACTGTGCTAGGAATCACTACTAGATCGATGAATCATATACATCTGGTTATTCCTTTTTGCATGTGAACTTTAAGATGTGCAAACTCTATTCTTGAAATAAATCTAAGATTTAAAACATTTACATACCTATACGTACAAACATATCACTATGGGTCATCCCTTAATTCTGGATGAATTG
Source organism: Picea mariana (assembly GCA_032191745.1). Lineage (NCBI taxonomy): Eukaryota > Viridiplantae > Streptophyta > Pinopsida > Pinales > Pinaceae > Picea > Picea mariana. Next base: position 27,181 of record JASDQU010687741.1, read on the forward strand.
CTCTATCGATTAAATTACTGTTGCAATGATTACATACAATAGGAAGTAATTGTGTGTGTGTGTGTGTGTGTGTGTGTGTGTGTGTATTTGCATGACTCATTTTAAATTTCTATTGTATGCATACCACCAAGTACAAAAATATAATGGAAGGCGAACAGTCTAACTAGTCATAAACAAAGTTTTGGAAATGAAATGATAGAATGTGAATAGTCTATATAGTCACAAATGAAGATATGGAAAAGAAATAATATAGGGAAAATGAACAGTCTAACTAATCGCAAAACGAAGTTCTTGAAATGAAATTTATTAGAGGAACGAAAGCCCGATGAGTTGAAAGACAAAGATTCTGAACACCTACAATTTGTATTCACATACATTTCTTTGATAAGTTCAAATTAAACAGTTGTATTAACAAATAATAAAATCATTCCAACTTATTTGTAAATATCAAGGTGAACCTTGAAGGGAGTGTAGAGTAGAATTTTCAAATACAAGGATACGTATTTCTACCCATTCCAGAATTCTATGTATAACATAAATATCATAGCGAAACAAAGAATTGACTGATAGAGCTTCCATCTAAGTCGACTATACAACTATGAACAATGGTACAGTCATGTTCGTTGCATCCTATTCTTTACTATTACACTGCAACAAGGTTTTTAATCCTTAGGTCCTTCCTTTGAAATTTAAGATACAGAGATAAAGATTCGGCCATCTTTTTAAACTTGAACAATCTCATCCATGATGACAATGTTCGAAAATAGAATCATATTATTCCTTATAGATCTAGGGCGCTCTCTTAAGAGCGTTAAAGTGAAACCCGAATACCTTGTGTGCATATGGCATGGTCCTAAATCTGAAATTTGAATGGTCAAAGCCTCTGCAAGGAAATATAAAATTATCATTAGTAATTATCCAATAGAAGTCAAATGAGTGTAATGTTTCAATAGAATGAATTAAGAAAGGAATTTTTACAGAATATCACTTAAATTTTGGCTTGGGAAAACTGGTGTTCTTTTCCCATTCGCGTTTTGGCTCAACAAATGCCCAGACCGAGGGGGAAGTGAACCAAGAACTTTTCGATGGGTACCCTCACAACAACATGGGTCCCATCATTAGATTGGTTACCAAATGGTCTAAAGAAGATATTTTAGGAAATTAAATAAATAAACAATAACAATACCCCGAGAACCTGCAAATCTGAACCGCAATGGTTTGCGTGGAATATGTAGGATGAATGCATGAATCAAGTCAGAGTATCAATTTAAATATTTCATGATGAAAGAATGCATTACTCAAACTATAAACGCAAAGTTAAATACTATATGCCAATTACGTTTATCAAAGTCTAAACATGGATTGACTATATGTGCCGAAGAGAGTACATTGCTCAAGAATTAAATACAGAGTTCATATTTATGCTGAATACCAGGCTTCAAATGGTATTAACACACACAGACAAAGATAATATCAAAATGAAATACATAACCCAAATTTAATTACGGACTCAAATATTTGTATCTTATAGGGTACTTCTTAACGAATTGTTTGGGGCACAAAATCCCCACTTTATATTTATATAGATATATATACCGAATGGAAATACAGTAATCCTTTAAGAGAGATTTCAATCGTAAGAATCCACTAGCGGTTTGATAGAACCTAAAGAATGGTGGACTCCCAAGCAATACTCGATATGAAAATACTCAACAGAGGCAAAGAAACGTCATAATACCTTATCGAAAGGAAAAAAAATTCACAACAGAGTATAACACGCAACGCACAGTATGGGTTTTACCCTACTAAGCCAACTTTCTGGACTAGAACTGTCGCGCAGTCTCACAGAGACCCAACACAAGGTTACCGTGCATAAAAATATGGAACCTATAAAAGAAAGTAGAGGGACAATGAAAACCCTAAGAGTAAACTACATATACCTTAACCCTGAGAAATGCGTGTGCAAAATCATTGAAGTCATAAACAATAAGGTGGAGCACCGAGTTCTTTTTTTTAGAAAGTTTTTAGAATAAAACAAAAGAGAAGTCTACTTATCGAGGACCGAGAATAGTCCAGGGAGTTCAAAAAAAGAATAATGATAATGGGGAAAAACCTTCATCGAAAGTCATAAAAAGATTTACAGTATGCAGAGGTAATTCAAAAACTTCACAAAGACGAAAACTTATCTAGTCCTGTAAACCCTTACTACACAGAGTAAATGGTGGTAGTACGAAGACTTGCTCTGGCCATGTGATGGGGCAGAGATGGCGCGATCATATTAGACGAGGGGTCTAGTGATAACCTCGGGTTTTGCACTCACAGGGTCTCCATTAATGGCATGTTCAGAGGTTTAACTCATGAGTGACACGAACCCTTCGTTTCATATTAAAATGTGAAGTAAATGACAGTTCCTTCATAGCACGACACACTTGACCATCGAACTCTAACTGCTTTCGTTCAGTTAAGGCATCATTAAGTTAAGGCAGGGCTAAACAATTTGTTATGGATAAGCTTGTTATCAAAACCTTTATGTTAATAGTAATCGGAAGATCTATACACAACCAGTAATCACTGGGTCGTTTGATTTATTCGGCCATGTGAAGTAACGTTAAACACCTTATGCTAAGCCGATAACATTTTCACTAAGGGTGTACACTCCCGACCCCTTTGTAATTTGGATATAGTCTATGGTATATGAGTTTTATTTCGAAAATTCAAATGAGGTTTGCCCTCGGGCGCAAGCATGGAAGCCTATGCTTAGGGAAGAGTATAGGTTTGTGAATCCTAAGTCTAATACAACACACACACATATATATATATATAAGTATTAGAATAGCATTAGGATTGAAGGGTTATAAAAGGCTCGATGTTAGAATGTGGAGATTATTAGTATAGAAATTAACAATGATGATAAATACCTACTTCAAGTCTTCTAGAATAAATTGAAGATTAATGTTCCACTGAAAATTTTTGTTGCGATGGTAATTTAATTTTCACTTTTATGCGTATCGATAGTTTTCTGAACAAGTTAAGTGATCTATGACCCGATTAAGGTTACTTGAGAACGAAAAAAAATTAATGAAGGTATCTGAGAGTTCGAAGGAAACTGACTCATAGTTAACTCGACTTCTGGAACAAGCTAGATAAAATTAAATTCGTGATTCACACTCAGAGAAGAACTTATTGTGAATTTTTCAGTGTATGACTTGACTTAATCCTTATCGTAAAATACTGAGCTTTAAAGGATTAATTCCCTTGCTAATGGCTCTTCCGTATAGAACAATAATAAAATCTTCTAGGCTAAATTTTCAGTAATCGTTTGCTTAATACGCCCCTCGATATGTCCTATATCGGTCGATTATCCTCGTTGACCCTGAAACAATTGTTTAGCGATAGAATATTATAAGGATTAGGTGTTAGATCAAACGTTGTGGCATGTTGTACGCCATTGTTTACGCCACTAATATTCCTGGGTGTTTTTCATAAACATTTAAGCAAGGCGTGTCACCTGCTAGAACAACAGTAACATGTATTCCTTCACTCAAAACTTCAGTTGTCAATACCGTTAAAACCTGAGTTAGTGGAAGTTTAGATTGAAGTAATATCTAAATTTCTAATTGATAACAATTATTTTTCTACTTAGTCACACTCAATTTTTTCTCAAAGCATCCATCCTAAGCGTAGCGACGCGTCATGCTCATGGTTCGAGGAAAACAAACAACTTAGAATTTTGGGTTAAGTGTAGAGGGAACCTTGAGGACTATCTCTGTGACATACCCTCTATGTGTTGTCTCATGGTTCAAGGTGTTTGAATCTTCCACGTCATGTTGAACATGGCCAAGCCTTGATGCATTTCAACTTTCTTTTAGGGTCTTCAACTTAGACATTACTACGGAGAAATAACATTGTCTAAGGAAGGTTTTCTTTAATCCATCATTAAATCATAACATTGTATGTGTTAATGCTCTTACTTGAGGATCCTTGTTCCGATCGCTTGACTAGTGTGTTTCTCCTTTCTACTGATTACTCGTTGATTGTCAATGCTTATTTATGCTCTTGAATTATCTTTATCTAAATTGAAAGGAATTGTAATATAAAAAGGATTGATGTTATACGCTTTAACTTTACTCTCTTTGAAGGACTTTTGAAATATCCTTATCTTATTTGAAGTTAGACGCTTAACTAATTTTTTGAAGTATCTTTTCACATTATTCAGCTAATGAATATTTTGACTTGTAAATTTCCCTTTTGATCGCGAAGGGTTGAAAAAAAAATTAAGAATAATAAAATATAAAATCAAAAGATTGTGTTTTTGCAACAAAGAAAAATAAAAATAATGAAATTTTACCACTTAGATGTTTTCATTTACATTTGGGTCGTACTATGGAAGGGTTGTTACAATTGATAGAAATTTTACTTCCCACTTTGTCGAGGTTAGGATTGAGTGTCGAGTCATTGTAGTTTAACCATAGATATCTAATGGTTCACTAGACTAAGTGAATATTGATGGTTACTCGTTTTTCATTAAGAAAAGAAAATTGGCCAATTCTTGAATATAGTATTGTGGCACTGTTAGGGAATAGGATATTTCTTTTAAATATGATCATTATTGGATGACATTTTTATATAGAGATGATGTGTTGGTTATGATTGAATAATGATCGATGTATGTATGTAAAAGGGAAGAGATTGTGTTTAACGATCAGTAAAAATATATATGTTAGTTTTCATAAAGAGCAGGCATCTTATCTAGATGATGAACAAAAAATTGTTGTTGAAACCTTTAGAGGAAGAAATATTTGTCTAGTGTTTGAGGAATTAAATGATTTAAATTATGATATGAATATAGTACTTATTGTTATTCAAAAATTGATTCTAATTAGAGTTGGTTATGGGAATAGATATCTCCATTTTTCTCACAAAAGCCGCTAATCCTGAGACCTTAAATCGTCAAAATCAATCTGATGAATACTGTA
>JASDQU010687742.1:7041-39253 GCA_032191745.1 Picea mariana
TTTTGAGTGCAAAATGTGTAAAATGGAAGAGATCGTGATGGGGCAGTTCAGCGGTCGATTTGTATATTTCTAGAATTCCGGTAAAGTGGCTAAGTATGGAATAGGGAAATTTCTAATTTCATGTGTAGAAATAAGATCTTATATATAATTTCCAGCTGCTAATTGCAAAGGGGCGCAAGCACAGGAAACAATGACTACGAACTAAATACTTCTTCAACCCACCAAACTGACGATCCGCCAAAGAAATTTGAGCAAATGGCGAAGTATGGAAAGTGGACAGACGGGCTTCAAAATGGGGTGACAACAGTTCCACTAAATGTGCAAGGACCTGACAGTTAAATTATATTTCTTGGAAGTTTTCAGTGCAAAAATGTGCACCACGGAAGAGGGCATGATAGGTGGACCGTAATATAGAAGAGGGTATGATATAAGAATGGTTGCAAATTTGTATATCACGGAAGTGATGGTACTGTTTACAGGCCATGGAACAACAGAAGTCTAATGCAAAAATCGCCTAGTGGGAATTCGCAGTTGGAGAAGTTTCTGGGTATGGAATGGGGAAGCGTTCAGTCGGTGTCGCAATAAAAGAGCACGACTACAGTTGTGAACCCACAAGACCGCCCACACGCTCAGTCATACATTTTCGAAAGAATGAATAAATGGAAAAAAAGATAAGTTTAGGGAAAAGAGAAACAGATATTTGGCCAAGTATAGAAGACGAAAAAACAAGGACCAACATATTCACATCTGTAATAGATATCCCATTCTCATGGAAAGATATATACTTGGAAAGAATTGCAAAGTTGGCGGAAACAGAAAACAACGACCATGAACATGAGCCACAAGTTTACTTGGTTCTTGTTTGTATGCTTCGTCTGTCAATTTGTATATCGGCAAACTCCGAGGCATTCTATTAGCGAGGAAGTCGGCAAGCCCGGCCGCAATCTTGAGCCCCTCAGAACTGGAGCCTGTCTGTCAATTTGTATATCGCGGAGTTCTGAATGTTGTTTGGAGGTCATGGAAAAGTAGAAGTGCAATGTTGACCTGACCAGTGTGTAAGTCCGTCTGTCAATTTGTATATCGCGGAACTCTGGGTGCTAGTTGTGGGACAGGGAACAATAGAGGGTCAATTTAAAGAAAGGGGAAGCGATCGTTAAAAACACATGAATCCACGAAGCTGCGGCGCTGCGGAGCAAGGCATTTTCAGGAAAAAAATGATTAAGTAACCAGGAAGAGAAACTAGAGGGAATAAAAGAGTGGAAAAATAGAAAGGCAGAAGGCAGTTTTCGTAAGCCCGAATTGGTTTCAAAGAATCCCCATTGTTGAAAAACCATGATGTTCTACTAATGGTCAGCAAATGCGTTGTTGAAGATTAGATTTTATTACAACGTGTGCGTGTAACTATGTTCTTGATACATTCTTCCATGACTGTAACATATTAACTTAACTACTAAACTTCATTTTCTACTAATTTCCAGCAAATGCTTTGTTGAAGATTAGATTTTATTGGAATGTGTGGGTATAATTGTGTTCTTGATACATTCTTCCATGAGTGCAACATATTAACTGAAGTATTAAAATTCTTGCATTATGGGTTGTTAGCATTAAAACTTAATAATTGCATGTCTAGAAACAAGAATAATGATTTTGCTGCAACATTGTACATTGGTATTGCTATGTTCTATCTGCATTACGAATAGAATTGAACGTTGGTTTGAAACTATGTAATCCATTTTTTGTTTTCATAAAACGCTGGTGGATTCACAAAGTACATTGGCATATAATTGTTAGATGTTCCATCTTAGAAAAGATAAGCTAATTAAACACAATATCGAATAAGAATGAGAGCACCAAACCATGCTAATTAGAACATGTGTTAAACCCAGAAAAGAGGCAACAACGAAGAGTCGAAGGCAAATATTTTTTAATAGCAAATCCATTTAAAAAAATAAGAAAAACATTGATTATTGTACATCTATCCTTAGAAATTGGACCCAGTTCTTCAGGCAAAACATTGAAGGTATCTGCGACAAACACAGGCATAGGATCCACAATATGCAATATCCTTGCAGTTTTCTCCTTGATGTACCATCCTGTACTAAAATTGATATTTTTCACAAGCTTCCCATGAGGAAGAAGATGGAAATGGTTTCAAGGCAAGTGGAATAGCCCTTATCTGAAACCTCCTCTACATAGTCCAAAATAATTCGGTAGCACAGCGTGCACGTACAATTCCAGAGGCCCAAATTAGTCCATTCTGGGAAGAAAGAGATGACTAGTAGGAAAATGCCTTGCAACAGCGAGAGTTTTGAACCTGATTCCCAAAGATGTTAATCAATAATTTTTTGGCTTGAAATATATCTCTGGGAGCATCAACATATCATTTCTTTATATTGAAACTCTTCCGCCCAGAACGAACTAATTTGGACCTCTAGAATTCCTACTTTTGCGTTGCAAAGTGGTTGTTTCGTTCACCGTCGGTTTCTTTTCTAAAACTCCTTTTGGTGTTGTCATGACTGCAATCACCAAGCCGGGAAGTTCCATTCGTTGTGTTTGATTTCAATTTGGGTGTAGGAGTGGGAAGATTCTCTGCATTGTCATCATCCATTGTTGTATCATCGTCCATCAGATCATCTTCTTTCGGCTTGAAATTCATGGCATCAACTTCTACGATAGCCATGAATGCAACTAGGCAGGTTCTCTGAGTAGCCAAGGTTGCCATGGAATTTTTTGGCTTGAAATATATCTCTCGGTGTACCAAGGGACCATCTCCTTCTTTTCTCTTAGGCGAAGGGAGATGAATAGTAAGAATATGCCCTAGAATAGTGGAACCTCTGGCCATTATGCCCCAATGTGTTTACTGTGTGTGGAGAGAACTGCTGCCAAAAGTTATTAAGAATTTTCTTTTGCTCAAGATGATGTTTGAAATGAAAATTGAGGAGGGATAATATAACCCTCCGCAAATTATGGTTTAATCCGTATCAATGGAATATCTCCTCAAGCCTTTCGCTGATCAATGACAATTTCCAGGGTTCGTGCGGAATGAGTTGTCACTATCACAGCTCACTAATTTCACAATTAGAAAAAAGTGCAAAGGTGGCAGTGACGATGAAAAGAGATTAAGAATTAGAAATTTCTTAAAAGCACCAACCCGTCGACGCACAAAAAAAAATATTTCATCGCCTTTGAAATGAATACTTGGAAAGGATAACATGCTTGTGTGCAAATCTTAGTTTAATTTGTAGTAATGACAAATCTTCTCTGGATTTCTGGACATTAATGACAATCTTAATGGTTCCTGTAGGATGGCTACTGGCATTAAAGCTTAATTATTTCATATCTAGAAACAAGTATGAAGGAAACGGTGATGGAGAAATGATGCAGGAGCATCACTCCACGTAAGAAGCATGCCAACCAACCAGCACATCCAACATGCATTAATGGAGAAAGGGAGAGGCACAGCCCTCTCAATTTTGAAATTCGAAATTTCAATAAATGTTGTAAGGATTTTAATCCCAGACCACGCATTTGTACAAGTAGTGGTTGAGGTTTCCTTTAATGGTTACCTATAGCTAAGTCTAGATCAGTCAGGACTGGACACCCATTTATGTAATGTATCCATAGGAGCTGCTCTGTGATAGCGATAGCTCAGAGACAGTGGTTGAGGATAATCTCATGGGAGCCCTCATTTTGTACGAGATAGGAGGAAGAAATTAGAGTAGGGAGTTAGGAGGAGAGACCAAAGCGGAGAGGCCTCGAGAGAGAGTTTAGACTTGTTACAGTCTAGCCTTTGTAAACACATTTGTATAGACATACAGATTAATAGAAAAGCAATTTTTCCTACATATGGTTCTTCATGTATCTATGTTTCATGAATGAATGTTGTAGATGTATGTTAGATTTTCATCTGCAGGGATTGATAGAATTTTTCTATCTGATTGAGTTGTGATATTTGTCTAGGTTCTTTAGGTGATGCAAGGAGTGCACAACAGAACACTGGAAGTTTTGTAGCCAACGCAAGGAGTGCGCATCTAATCTTTGCGGAGTCAGAAAGAACATGCAAGGAATGCACACCAGGAGGATTCATAGACTCAAAGGGAGCTTCAGAGTTACTGAATACTCTGAAGGAGGAACTGTGCAAAGGAAGGCACAAAGAAGAAGAGATAGAACTACTGATGGTTCTGTAGAGCTCTGCCATGAGAGCATTAAGCAAGTGCAGGGAGTGCACCAGAGAACTCCATTTCAGGTTCTGAGGAAAGGGAAGTGTCTAAGAGAAGACACTCACAGGGTTGTTGAACACTCTGTGGAGAAAATCTATGCAAGGTGTGCATTGAGTCGAAGAACGCCAGGAGGGCATGAAGCATTTCTTTACAAGAAATACTTCAGATTTGAGTTTAGCGAAGTACTCAGTAGCACAAGGAGTGTGCGAGGATGGACTTATTATAAGTCCCGAAGCTCGGGAGGAACAGTGCCTTTGCGCACAGAGTAGCAGAAGAAAAGAGCAGGAGGTCAATAAACCCTTTAAGGTTTCATAGTCGATAAAGCTCAGGAGTTTGACATTTTGGCATTTCGGAGTTCGAGGTTTGGAGCGGCAAGAGATTTTGGAGTCACTGCATTGCGAACTCCCGGTATGAAAAATCGCTCCAGCCATTGGATCTGGAGCACAGTGGCCTGAGAGTCGTTGGATCACGGATACATGCATAGGAGGAGCACACATAGGAGGTGCACAGAAGATCAGATCATGACTGTCAGATCTTGTGTAAAGGACCGATAGCCATCGGATCCTGAAAGAGGAGAATGAGGTTTAACCCTCGTAGAAGCAAAGGAGAGGACTCGTCGAAGTCCTAAAAGAATCAGAATCGTCCATCTTAGAGGACGCATGTCAAGAGGTCCACATTTCGGGGATTCATACATCGGGAGACCGAGAGTGAAGAGTCTCCAGAAATCGCGAAAGGACCAGGACCGTCCACAGTAGGACATGTGGAAGGCAGTCAAGGTTTCGAGGAAAGGGCCGAAATATTTCGGTTCAAGGAGGACTGGACCATTGATCTATCAGACGGAGAGATTTCAGAATTTTTGGAACCGGGGATTCGAAAGACAGAGAATAAGAGGGAATTCTCGCATTGTGGTTTCCCGAATTGTGAAATCCAGTAGCGCTTTGTCGTGGACTATCATTTCGTCATTTTGGGACCTGGGTGTTCGAGAGGCCAGGAGTCGGGAGACGTGGAGTCCCGACTCGCGAAGTCGTGAAATCCTGAAAGCAGACGACATCAGAATAGCACGAGCCGATCCGTTAAGCCCTTTTCAGTATTTTGGCAACCAGGAGTTAAGAGTGAAGGAGTCGTGAGATAGGGAGTCCTGACTCGCAGAATCGCGAAATCGTGAATTACGAAATCCCAAAGAGAAGACCATGGTCGCGGGTAGATTTCGACATTCCAAGGTCCAGGAGGTTGAAGGACCAAGAACTGTCTACAGCCGGAATCGTGAAATTGCGAATTCTAAAATCCCGAAAGAGGACCGTGGTCGCAGGTAGTTTTCATCGTTTCAGTGACTGGAAGTTGGAGGGACAAGGAGTCTAGGAGAGATCTCATGCAAGAGTCACGAAAACCCGAAACCCGAAAGGTGTTGGTTCGAAATAGAGAAGAGCATTGAAAGCGGAGCGCGTGCATAGGTTTTCTCAAGGCATGTGCCAGAGGACAAAGGGGACCTGTGGATTTGTTCAAAGGGTTCCAACAGGAGCCCGAAGAGCTATTTCGGCTCAGAAGAAGAACGATCCAAAGATCGAGAGGTCAGTGGACCCTGCCGAGGTAGGGGGTCTGCATCATGAAACCAATTCCAATAAATACCAATGGAAAGCGGTTGGGCGGGTGACAAAAGAAAAATGGCAGAAGATATACCCAGGAGACGTGAAGGGCCGATGGTCATATTGCATCTCAGTGACAGATATCGGTCGTCAATTTGTATGTCACGGAATTTGTAAATTGACAAGTGAACCTGTGGACTGGCTGGCTCAACATTGCACTTTCATTGTTTTGTGTCCTCCAAATAGCACTCAAAGTTCCACGATATACAGATTGACAGATGGAATCGAGGGCTGGCAGGTTCAAGATTGCCATTGTTTACAGATGGTAATCCCTATAAACTATCTAACATATCTAAAAACATTATTTCAATACTAAATTATTAATATTACATATTGATATTGCAAAATTTTATTAGACGAGAAAGTTTGTACAATCTAGTCGGGCGAGTTATTTAAAAGTTTTTTGACAAACAAACAATACATAGTAAACATGTACTTTTATAAAGTATGGACATGAGATTTTTTAGAGCATATGTGGATCCCTCATTCCATACTTAGGCACTTTTTCGATTGCGGGTTCTTGGCCTGGCGAGCTGAAAATTGAGCCTCTATTGTTTTGTGTCCTACAAATAGCACCTACACTTCTGTGATATACAAATTGACAGGCGGACTTGCAATTTGGTTGGTTCAACGTTGCAATTTTGTTGTCCCGTAGTGATTCCGTATTAATTCCATATTTAGCCACTTTTTTGGATCGAGGGCTCTCAGGCTGGCGGGAAAAAAATTTGGCATCTATTGTTTCGTGCTCTACAAATAGCACCCATAATTTTGTGATATACAAATTCACAAGCAGACCTGCGGTAAATTATTACTGTTAAAGATTGATATTGCAGAATTTAATTAGGCGAAAAAGTTTGTACAATCTGGTCGGCCGAGTGATATAAAAGTATTCAGGAAAATGAGCAATACATAGTAAACATGAATTTTTATAAAGTATGTACATGATATTTTATAGAACATATGTGAATCCCTCATTCCATACTTGGGCACTTTTTGGATGGCGGGTTCACGGCTTGGCAGGCTGAAAATTGAGTATCTATTGTTTCGTGTCCTACAAATAGCACCTACACTTCCGCGATATACAAATTGACAGGTGGACTTGCGGAGATTAGTCTATATAAAGTATGGACATGAGATTTTATAGAGCATATGTGGATCCCTCATTCCATACTTAGTCACTTTTTGGATCGTGGGTTCACGGCCTGACGGGCTGAAAATAGAGTCTCTATTGTTTCGTGTCCTACAAATAGCACCCAAACTTCTACAATATACAAATTGATAGGAGGACCTACGGGATGCTTGGCTGAAAATTGCATTTTTATTGTTCTAGAACATATGAGGATCCCTCATTCCATACTTGGGCACTTTTTGGATCGCGGGTTCGTGGCCTAGCAGGCTAAAAATTGAGTATCTATTGTTTCGTGTCCTACAAATAGCACCTAGACTTCCGTGATATATAAATTGACAAGCAGGCTTGTGGACATGAGCCTCTATATAAAGTATGGACATGATATTTTGTAGAGCATATGCATATCCCTCATTCCATACTCAGGAACTTTTTGGATCGCAGGTTCGCGGCCTGGAGGGATGAAAATAGAGTCTCTATTGTTCTGTGTCCTACAAATAGCACCCAAACTTCCGCGATATACAAATTGATAGGAGGACTTGCGGGCTACTTTGTTGAACATTGCATTTTTATTGTTCTGTAGCGATCACGTATTAATTCCATATTTAGCCACTTTTTTTTATCGGGGGCTCTCGGATTGGTTGGTTGAACATTGCACTTTCATTGTTCCATGTCCTCAAAATAGCACTCAGACTTCCGCGATATACAGATTGACAGATGGACTCGAGGGCTGGCGGGTTCAAATTTGCCATTTTTTACGGATGGCAATCCCTATAAACTATCCAACATATCAAAGGAAATTATTTTCAATACTAAATTATTAATATTACATATTGATATTGCAGAATTTAAGTAGAGGACAAAGTTTGTCCATTTTGGTGGACCGACTGATATAAAATTTTTTCAACAAACGAGCAATACATAGTAAACATGTACTTTTATAAAGTATGGACATGAGATTTTATAGATCATATGTGGATTTCTTATTCCATACTTAGGCACTTTTTGGATCGTGGGTTCGCAGCCTGGCGGGTTGAAAATTGAGGTTTTATTGTTTCATCCCTTACAAATAGCACCCAGACTTCCACGATATACAACTTGACAGGCAGACTCAGGCTGGTTGGTTGAACATTGCACTTTTATTGTCCCGTAGTGATCCCATATGAATTCCATATTTAGCCATTTTTTTTTATTGGGGGCTCTCGGGCTGGTGGGCTTAAAATTGGGCCTCTATTGTTTCGCGCTGTACTAACAACACCCACAATTCTGCGATATAAAAATTGACAAGCAGACTTGTGGGCTGGATGGCTCAACATTGCAGCTTCATTGTTCTGTGTCCTCCAAATAGCACTCAGAGTTCCGCGATATACAGATTGACAGATGGACTTGAGGGCTGCGGGTTCAATTTTTCCATTGTTTACAAATGTTAATCCCTATCAACTATCTAACATATCTAAAAACATTATTTTCAATACTAAATTATTAATATTAAATTTTGATATTGCAAAATTTAATTAGACGAGAAAGTTTGTACAATCTGGTTGGGTGACTGATATAAAAGTTTTTCGACAAACGAGCAATACATAGTAAACATGTATTTTTAGAAAGTATGGACAAGAGATTTTATAGAGCATATGTGGATCCCTCGTTCCATATTTAGCCACTTTTTTTGATCGGGGGCTCTCAGCCTGGCTGGATGAACATTGCACTTTCAATGTTCTGTGTCCTCCAAATAGCACTCGGAATTCCGCGATATGTATATTGACAGATGGACTCGAGGGCTGGCGTGTTCAAATTTGCCATTGTTTATGGATGGCAATCCCTATCAACTATCTAACATATCTAAAACCATTATTTTCAATACTAAATTATTAATATTACATATTGATATTGAAGAATTTAAGTAGATGACAAATTTTGTCCATTTTGGTGGACCGACTGATATAAAATTTTTTCGACAAACGAATAATACATAGTAAACATGTACTTTTATAAAGTATGGACATGAGATTTTATACAGCATATGCGGATTCCTTATTCCATACTTTTTAGATCGTGGGTTTGCAGCTTGGCAGGCTGAAAATTAAGGTTTTATTATTGTGTTCCTTGCAAATAGCACCCAGACTTCTGCGATATAAAAATTGACAAGCGGACTCGGGATGGTTGGCTGAATATTGCACTTTTGTTGTCCCGTAGAAATCACATATGAATTCTATATTTATCCATTTTTTTTATTGGGGGCTATGGGGCTAGCGGGCTGAAAACTGGGCCTCTATTGTTCCACATTGTACAAATACCACTCACAATTCTGCGATATACAAATTGACAAGCGGACCTGCGAGCTAGTTGGCTCAACATTGCAGTTTCATTGTTCTGTGTCCTCCAAATAGCACTTGGAGTTCCACGATATACAGATTGACAGATGGACTTGAGGGCTGGCAGGTTCAAGTTTTCCATTGTTTACAGATGCTAATCCCTATCAACTATCTAACATATCTAAAAACATTATTTTCAACACTAAATTATTAATATTAAATTTTGATATTGCAGAATTTAATTAGACAAGAAAGTTTGTACAATCTGGTCGGGCAACTGATATAAAAGTTTTTCGCCAAATGAGAAATACATAGTAAACATGTACTTTTAGAAAGTATGGACAAGAGATTTTATAGAGCATATGTGGATCGCTCGTTCCATACTTGGGCACATTTTGGATCGCGGGTTCTCGGCCTAGCGAGCTGAAATTTGAGCCTCTTGTGTTCTGTGTCCTGCAAATATCACCTAGACTTCTGCGATATACAAATTGACAGGTGGACTTGCGGACTCCACGTCTGGCGGGTTCAAGATTGCAATTGTTTAGGGATGCTCATCCTATCTAACTTTATCTAAAAACATTGTTTTCAAATACTAAATTATTAATATTAACTATTGATATTGTACAAGTGAATTACATTAAATTATTAAAGGATGTTAAATCGCTTATTTTTTTTTAAATGAAGGAAACAAAAGAAAGTTTTTTTTAAATTCTATCACCACAAGCATAATAAGGACCAATTTGAATTTTAAGGCCCCCTTGTTCATATGATAGAACAATTTCACTTCGCATAGTATATATTCCTTGATTTCAAATTATTCCAGGATATTAATTTTACCAAGTTCATTGAATAAGCAAAAATGCCAAAACAACGACCAATTTGAATTTTAATAGCCTCTTGTTGCTATGATAGGACAGTTGCACTTCGCACACTATATATTCGTTGATTTCAAATTATTTCAGAACAATAATTTGACCAACTTCATTGATCAAGGAAATCTGCTAAAGCAAGACACATAATACATTTGCGTCACAGGGCCATAGAAATTATCAGGCGGATCTGTCGGCCAACTGGCTAAAAATATCAATTATATTGTTCTGTGTCCTCCAAACAATAGTTGGAGTTCCACGGTATACAAATTGATAGACAAAGCAGATAACCAAGAACCAACCATACTTTAAACAAGCCGCAAGCAAGTTCCCAGAAGGTTCCATAGAGCAGAACCCATCGACCTTTGCACCAAACAATTTGATATACAAAGAAAAGACGTCACCGCATTCTTTTTCTCTTGCATCTAGTATATGTTACCAATAGGAAATAACTAGGGCCATGCGATATATGGGGATTAAAGAGAAATGGTCCAAGTCCAACGAACATTCATCTGGATGTTGAACAAATATTACAAAGACGCATGAGGTATTTTCGTTTCCTGCCAAAGTTTGATATATGTTTTTTTTTCCCTTCTCCGGCCGATATGAAAAATTGCATGGTCCTGATTTAAGGTGAATTTGTTGTGTATCCGAAGCTGCCGCAACATGTAGACATTGATTTCCTTTTTCTCTAGATATGTTTCATACAACAACTCTACCAACTCAAGAAGCACATTTTGTAACAGAGGTTGCCTAACTCTATAATGCACATTTGTGTTGCCCACAGTTCGGATAATAGAATTAATGCAATGTCCATATATATATGGACATTTTTCACCGCATCGTAGACAATCAATTGTATCATCACTTATCAAAGTGGAGGCAGAAGCAGCGGAGTTGCATTTTGCACATACAGGGTCGAAGGGGGTCGAGTACACATTGGTTGCAACTAAAATACCTTCAACCTGGGAACATGAGCAAAGGGATTAATACATTGAACAATATAATACACAACTTCACCCCCCCTCCCCTTTTAAAAAAAATAATAATAATTAAACATGCGCAAAAATTTGTTGAAGGCTATTTCTATAAGCAAAGTGAGGATGATTTTGTGGATGTATATGCACAACAGTTGTAGAGCTAGCTAGTTTCTTCAGATCCTTTACTATATCTGCTCCCAACTCTGTTACAAATGTTTCCTAGGTTGTCTGAAAGATCCTTTCTCTAGCATCCCTCTGCTTTGTTATATTTTTGAACAACATAAGTGGAATCTTCCCTCTATGCAATTGTTGTTCCATTGATGAAAACAAATCTAAATATGTATCGAACAATTGTAGCTACAACATGGAACAATAAAATATTTTTGTAACTTATCTGACATACATGCAGATGCGAAATTAAAGGACAAAACTATATATTAAAATCGATACCATTTCCTTGTCAATGTTCGACTCTCCATCCTTTATATGGAGAATGTGTTGCGAGCCAAATTTTCTCACCAGTGTGACAACAGCCCCAATCGTTCCAATTGGGTAAATAACAGTGCTCTGTGCAAGCTAGCTGATAGTCGAGTTCGGGATGAAACGATATTCTGAACAAACAAGGGACTTTTTTCCACAATGCTTGTTTCGTTAAGAGAAACAATTCGATCGCAATCACCATGATCATATACTGTTTTGGGCAATATATTAAAATTTGTAATGGATATCCCATTACGTGGTAATATTTTTTCTGCATGTTTTTGGACAAGTTGTGGAGGAACAGTCAGTGTCACTGTCATCATGGAGTCCTTTTCTATCATATCAGCACGCATAATGGATCTACTTTTGTTTTCCTTCTCCAAGTAGGTGCTATAGACAACCATTATGTCCCCAACAAACACTTGTCCAGTTTGGCAGTTGTTCAAGCCCTCTATTGATAGTACTTTGGATGTCACAACTCTAGACCTGATGACATTTTTTGAACAGGAAAACTAAAGTGAATGGTATTTTTCTACAAGTACACGCATATTTTTGATGAACTGTGGAACCAGAGTTTCGCAACCACACCTCTTAGTCCACAGAACATGCAGCGCATTCGGTGTCTCGCTTGTACTTGTTGATACTTCTTGCGAGATGAAAACCATGTATTGCAGATGACATTAGCATATCCGCCATGCCATATATGAATATATAGCACATGAAATTTGTTTAGTAAACATAGTAAGATCAAAGCATATGCATCTTTACCTTTGGCCTTGTTGGTTTGTCGATGTCTGGGATGACTGACTGCTCATGCCCGTGTCACTAGTCCAACTTTTTCTGATGCAAGCATGTGCAGATGAACATCAAGACTAAATAAGCATATGCATTGTATATTGTCCATCGGACGGACCAAATAACTGTAAAACTATATGCGTCTGAATTTTTTAACTGGACAAATGTTTAATAGTAAACAGGGCGTGAGCGTGGGGCACCATGGCCAATCTGTATATCGCAGACCCCCGAAAGCCAGGGGATAAATCTTCAACCTGCCAGCCTAGCACCCGTAATCGAGAAAATGGGTAACTATGGAATAAGGTAGAAGTAGGACCACATATGTCAATTCATTAGTCCGTCAACCGGCGCATGAAGGAATTTTTGGAAAGCACACTAGGCAAATGAATTATAAAACAAAAGGGATAATAGAAAATGAAAAAAGTAGAAATAGGGAGCACAGAAAGGCCCATTACTACGAAGTCATAATTTTCAAGTCTAATATTATATTGCCCCCACCCGGTTTGTATATTTAATTTACCAACACACTTGATATACCTTTTAGAAGATTGTACCATAGAACCCTCTGTTGTTGCATAGAACAATTCATCTTCCTGTCCAAGCAGCCTGTTTTTTCCAAGGCAGCAACGTCGAAGATGAAATGGACACGAAGGCAAGTTAGTATGAAGACAGACATCTAAAAGAAAGAGAAACAGGTCTATTTACCCGCCAAAGAGTCCTTCGTCCTATTCAGCCATTCTGTTTGTTTAAATGCAACGCAAACACAATGGACATGAACTAGCTTAGTATGCAAAAAGGAACATATGTAACCAAGATAACTTACCATGTAGGAAGGTATGCAACTAGTTTAACACATATACAGACCATAAATGAAATACAAAATAGTGCGATATGAAACAACAATACAAGCATGCACCTTTCTATATCCTCTTCAGTCAATGTAGTCAAGACTCCCTCGTTTTCTCCAACTACTCTGTTTGTTTGAATGTGGGAACACACAAAATTCAATGAACATCAATGGAAGCTGGTATTCACCGGAGAACAAGCAATATGTACATACAGCAAAACTGACTCAAGGAACAATCTAGAAAGGCAGAAACATGAACCTTTGTGCTTCTCTATCCATGGCTATAAACATGTAGATTTTTTTTCCCTGCCCAAAATATATTACAAGGCACAAAATATCACACAATTGCATGGTCGCAGCTAAACAATTTCTGGTTTTCCTGGAAATTTATCTAGTTATTCCCTTTAACCATGTTCTTTATTCTCTACATAGATTGTTGTGTCCACAATACAAGTTCTCAGTTTTCTATGGCAAACTACCCAAACATGCTTCCAAACATCAAAATATAATCTTATAGGATCTTTGTTGCACATATCATATCTCAAGCACAACACAAATTGTATCGTGCGCACACCAGTCTATGTAGAGGAGAAATAACATGTGATGTCATATCTTCACATATAACCATACATGGTTTATAAATGTAGCCTACATACATATGCTTTATTCCAACAAAAAAACTGTGGATATTGTAACTTCACATGTAATCCTTGAACAATTTTGCATGTAACTATTTTATTTCATGGAAAGACTAGAGAACCAGCAAAATCTCACAGAATAACAAATATAGGTCTCGAAAGACATGGCAAATAACACAATTGCATGTCGACTCGTGAGTGCAGGGGTTGAACACCGTAAAGCGCCTCCAAAAAACAATAATAATCCAAAAAAAAAAGAAAAAAGAAAAGCTCCAACCACCGTCGCTGCACCCCAACCCTGCAAGGACGAATCAAACAAAAGAAAACAACAAGGACCAAACCAGCGAGAAAGAACGAACAGGCTAAACTGCACCCCCAAGGCCCCAAAGCACAAACCCCAACCAAACAATCAGAACCAACAACCCACGAACCAACAAATCAACAAGAACCACAGAGCCAGTGAACAACATATGTATCTCCAAGGATTATGAAACTGCATCCCAAGCACAGAAGGAACCGGAAACATACAAGGAACATGTGACTACAAATAAGAAAACATTCTTTCTTGCAAACTGCAAACACTGAACAACAAACAAGCAATACAAAATGAAACTATGGAATTGAAACTTACTCTAAAATGATGAAATGCAGAAGCACAAGTCTAATCATGAGAGAAACAACAACAAGCAACAACTGACAAACCAACAAAGAAGCACTCACCGAACCAATAAAAAATGTATGTAGCTTCAATGGTTACAAGGATGAAACATACAATGGAAACAACCGACAAACCAGCGAAGAAGAAGCACTCACCGAACCAGTAAACAATGTATGTAGATTCAATGGAAGATCAAGGATGAAACATACAATGGTTATTGAACTGGTGGTGGACAAACAAGACCATGCAAATTCACTGTAACTCTATAGAAAATTTCTAGGAAAAATGTACTCCGAGAAGCGTATTTACATAAACATTTAAGACTGTCAGGTTGTCTAAGGACCTCACGGTATGCAAACATTTAAGTTGTCAGGGGTGTTGGAGGACATCGCCTCATGTAAAAATTTACGTTGTCAATCCTATTGAGGCATCTCGGAATAAGTGTCAATATATTTCAACAAATATACATCTGCCAAAGACGCTATAAACTTTGGAATTCTCAATCACTACAAAGCTTGGATATCAAAACATTTCAATATGCTTAGTACATATCAAAACTTACGGATATATTCAGCTAGCATAAAATGCTAATATAAACATTTGAACTAATGCTAGCATTAATTGACCTTCAAGCAACATAGAGGAAAAATATATAATTAAAAAATACTTTCTACGAGAAAAAGTTTGGATATGTTGCCATATAGTACATTGGGAATAGTGAAGCTGGCAATAAGACCTCCAATCTCTTATCCAATCATATCAATAAATATATGTTACTTTTTATTATATAAAAATATATGCTTTTAATTCCATAGATCCAACAATAGGTATTGTGAAAATATTTTGGGTCAAAGGACAAACTAATATGTAGTCAACGCATTATCGATCGCTATAGTCCCTCTATGCCTACGACAGGGACTAATAAGCATTAGTTGCATATATTAATCAATATGGTAGATCTATAAATACAATTATGATGATCTTTGGATTCATCTTCCAAGGTCTCTTGGAGTCCCTATGGTCATTACAATAACTTGAGTGTTCATATTCGTCAAGTTTGTAACCCTAACAGATTAAGTTTCCAACACTTTCATAGAACTACCTAAGAGGATAGACCATAATATTAGTCATACTACCCAATTCCCTAGTACACAAGAGTGATCTCATGAGTGTTATTCTTGGTGTGCTATAGCAACAAGATGACCAATGGGATTATTAAGGTTGGTTTCAAGTGCTCCTAGAGGGATTCCAATATACTTAGGGTATGTTGAAGAGAAATCCATATCCATGTGTTGTATTATGTGATATTATTCTAAGGGGTACCAACATAGGTTACAAGGGTGTCCAACCAAGTGATCTCACTTGTACTTTATGTGTGTGTTCTTTCCCAATGGTAGTTTTACTGGTTTAATGAAAAATTTATATGTTATTTAAATATGTTTGAATATGTCTCCAGCCTAAAGGAAATTTTTTCTAAACTTTGAGTGTGTATTGGCACAAGAAAGTGCTATGATACCACTTATGGTGTTCCTTAATAGTTGAAACAAGATATTCAAAGCAATATAGATAGAAATATTAATGTGGAAAACAAATAAACAAAACCAAAATTTTGAAATAACAACAACAAGAAAATGTTTATTGATATTCAAAAATGAAAGCAATGTTCACTTGCCTCTTCAAAGGGGAAACCTCCAATTGAGCAAATCTCCAAATACAATAATATTCACTTGGCATCTAATTACATAGATTTTAGTCCTATGTATAGCTTCTAATTGAATAAAACCATAACCACATAATGGACCTCTATTAATGAGGCCTCGACAACTAACCAGCTGACCTTCTTTAATGAGGCCACTTATCATGGGCATTACTTAATAAACATTTCCCAAATACATTAAGTAACAACCTATTCTCCTAACTAATAGATTTAGGGTGAGACCCTAATAGATGGATCTATAATAGTACAACTCAGTTTGGATTATAGGTTCCTATGACAAAGATATTTCACATGGAATCACAATCATATTTGTATCACAAACATGTCTAAGGTATCACTTATCATGGGTGCATAATCATAGTATAACCCTCATATATTATCATGACCTTCAAATAACTCTCCAATATCATTTTCCTCACATAATCCTCACATAACTCTCAACCCTTCTCTCCCTTCCCAAGGTGAGAGTGCTCTACTATTTTTATAAAAAAAATAATGGGAAATGGATAAAAATGGGAGACTATTAAAGTTGGGAAAAATCCAATAGATAAAGAAATGATCTCCAAATAGCCAAAGGTGCCCTCCATATATAATGGTTACTAAGTTAATAATCACTAGAGACAAGCTCCTGTAATCTTTTAACATAAAGACAAGTCGAGAACTTATGGGCCTATCACTCATAAGTGATTTGATTAAAAAGTCCCACCCATAAAAAGGTTATGTTGGAATAACTGTATTAATAAATGGTGTGATGATTATTAATTAGGCATAGCTCGATTGGTTGAGAGAAATAATTGTTATCCTCCCAACCCAATTTCAAATCTCATTTGTGATATATTCACTCTTAATGAGTTGATTCTTGAATGAGGTTCTTCATGAGCGATGAGGAACATGTCACACCTTGTTTGTCAGTTGGGTCTAGCATGTGTGGTTGTGGGATGGAGTGTTATCATCCCCACCTAGGTTCTATTCCTATAAGTGACATGTTGAGTTAATAATAATTATATGGTAAAATTGGCTTTGAGCCCTATTGTTGACTCAGTCTTGTGCATTGTAGAATCTAAGGTTTACCCTAGGTACCATCCTTGGAATGAGGGGAAGTTCATAGGGGGTTTCCCCAAGATATGAAGAGTAAGTTAGGTTTAACTTGGGATATTTTATGAAGGGTTATTATCCTCCCCACCCAATTTTAATTCCCACAAGTGACATGTTGAGTTCTTAAGAGTATATTATTTTAACATCATTGAACCCTATGTTGACTAAGCCTCGAGCTTTTACATAGTCTAGTTTACCATGTGTATCATCCTCAGAATCAGGGGAAGTGCCCGACATATTTTCTTATGATATGTATTTCATGGAAAAAAACAATGTGGTGATTCAAAAGTATCCTTCTATAAGTGGGATATTTTCAAATGACTAATTTATATAATATAGTCAAAATGTGTGTAATTTATAAGTGTTGAATTTATCACACGAATAAGTAATCATGTGCATTCTCACCATTCAAAATTGTCTTCATCCTTTGAATATTAACTAATAATTCATTATAAATATTTAACCATCACTCATATTTCATATTCTAATAACATATTTTGTAATGTCCCCAACAAAGATCTGCTAGGGAATTAATTGTTGTTGTTCTTTTATGTGTAGTTGGTTATATATTTAGTCAAACATATTCATGAGAAATGTGGAATGATGTAATTTAATATCTATCAGATGGTCATTCCTTCAAACATATCACAGACATTCAAATGCTCAAAATATGGAAAAGACCTCATGGCATTATTATTATGGATGGAATATGATACAAAGTAATAACATAGTTTTGGTGGTTTCTCTAGTAACTATGAAACAAATACCAACAGAATCAAAACCTAATGTAGATTCCAAAGTCTTATCCAAGAGATGCTACCAAACAAATCCAAGGCCTCCCTAACTTCACACGATTTTTTCTGTGAATGGCCTTCCAAACCCTCACGGATCTAACCAAAAGACCTTATTGAATCCACAAACCCTCTTACAGAGATCCTCGTGGGACAAGGCTGGGTTGTCAACCCATGAGGACGCCTTCAAAAACCCTCCTGTAGAAAATTTCAATCCACAAATATCCTCACGGGACAAACTTGGGAAACTAGCAGGGGCTCGCAGGGCCCTTGTCTTCAACCAGTGAGGATGTTGTTGATAGGCCTTTTGAAACCCTCCTGTATATAAAAAAATTTGGATTGACCTCCTCTGGAATGTTTCATAATAAAATGTATGAGTCGATCTACCTCCAACCGAAACCAAACCCCAAATTGAAGCTGCAATAGAAATCTTGGATTGATTCCCCTCTTGTCTAGCTAGGGTGGATATTGCACCACCAAAACTAAACTACAATGGTGAAGGATTTTTCTAAACCATAAAAAAAAATGGCTCCAAGAGCACATCCAAAATGAGAGATCAAATCATAATCCAAAATGAAGCTCTACCCCTCTGTTTATCCTTCTTCTATTCCTTCTAGAACTTTCCCCCTTTTGACTAATTCAAACCCTGACCTCATTTTCCCTCCAATTTTCAATTTAAGATTAAAAGTCACTTTAACAATGGTTAAGTAACTTACTAATCTAAAGTTACTTTATTTCCTTAATGTCACTTTAAATACATAACATCTCCTAACTAAATGACATTAAATAACCCCTTTTGACTTCCTTTTTCTTTACTGAAGAGCCACGGGAGTCATTTCCACTGTCGAACAGAGGAATACAAAAAAAATGGGGACATGACAAATCCTCCCTTCCCCAAATTATGTGTCCTCAAGCAATGCCATCATACCCATAGGAACAAAAAATTGAACCAAATTGAAACTAATGATGATCCCTAGGTCCCAAACCCATCTGAAATATGTGAAGATCCTATCGCCCACAATATTGTCATGCAATGTGTTAATACCAGGGCCCCCTTGAAGGCCACCTATCAGTAGAGAAACCAGATACTGTGAAGATTCAATACACTCTTCATATAATTTCCTACGTAGGAAATTGATCCATTGCATCATAGGAATACACTCCTGAAAGTAACATCTCTCTCTCCCATATGTATCAACTGCCAAACTATCAACCCATAAAATCCTAGGGTCCCATGCTATCACCATAAATGAATTTCCATGTTGTCGTTGTGCCACTCTGATCATAAATATATGATCCTCCTACCTAAACTGCATCCTCCATACCCGCATAATCAATCTGTAATGCCTCAAAGAATCTTCCCCACTATCAAGGATCATATCCATCATATGCATCTTAGTGAAGTTAGCTAAACCAACTCTAAAATCAGATATCATAAAGTCTACATGGTCACAAATTGATAGGGCATCCATGACACCTAGTATCAAAGTACCAAAGGGAAAATCCATAATACTCTAGCACCCCCAGCCTACTGTAGTCATCTAAGCATTGTTTGAACAATCTCCCAAAATATCATCTGTAAATTCCCTCCATATGAACACAAGAACCTCATAGATGGTAAAATTTCTAGGATCGTAAACTAACTTGTATGTTGTGAATCACCCTCTACTCATAGCATTGGTCTGTAAGGTGCTAATAAAAGAATCCACATGATGACTCCTAGTAATCTAGGCAATCATAAGTTTCATAAATTCAATTAACTCCTCATAATACCACTCCTCCGAGCAACCACTCCTAAGCCTCCCAAAAGTAAACTCCAGAAAGTCAAAATCGGTGCTCTCCTCTCTAATAGTAGTTGAACTATCAAATAATGTAATCCCAGAATCCCAAACTAATTCCATAAAGGTACCACCATGTTGACACTACAAAAAAAATTTCATCACCATCGGACCAATGCTCCTATCCTACATCCTCCTCTCCTAGACCCCCAAGTTGATCTCCGTGAAGGGACTAAAACCACCATCCTAAATCCTCCCCTGCGAAGGTGTCTCAGTGAAGTCTAATTCTACACAACCATGGTCGGCCTCGAGTCTATCCTACCATACAGAGTAATTCTTCACCTCCCCTCTACTAACGTCCCAAAAATAAAGCAAACCTATCATTGTCATGGCTACATTTATCATCATCATTATCTGAATAAATATATCACTCAAATGAATTTTTGAATCCTACCACCAAATTGGAATTCCATTACTCCCAATACCTGCTAGTTGTTGATGTTCCATACTAGAAACCATCAGAGTCAAAATGAACCATGTCCCTAGTATGCCATCATCTGGTGGAACCCAAGTACTAGGAATCAACTTGTGCCCTCTAATATGTTCGGACCCTGCCCAACTGCACTGTGAAATATGCTATCTCGATCATTGTCAATGTACTCAAGTGATCCATGGAGTCTAAACACCTCCCTGGAAAGTATCCCTATCACATGCAGTGCCTCATACTCATACAAGTACCCAGAACTCCCTATCAAAGGTGAATCACACATAGCCCTCATAATATTCTCCCTAAGTGTGGACTTAGGGACTACATGTGTGTTACCTTCATAGTGGATAATGACATCCACCACTCTGTCATCTGAAATATTTGTGAACTAATCTAATACAATCTGGATCTCCTCCTATGCTATGACCATATAGCTCAAATGAAAGAACTTTGATATGGCTATAATCCTACATGTCTCACTCATCTGACTCAGGTGAACCCTCCATGCCCTACTAAATATATTGATGGCATCAAAAAATAGTACTAGATGCCACTTCTTGCAAGACTAGAAAGTGTTAGGTGCGTGGGTCAACCTCAATGGTATTACTAAGGACTCAAGGTAACATATGAGAGCGATCATGCGGGTATACTAGTCTTTGTGCCTGCTTAGGTGATATCCCAATCTAATATCAATATCTAAGTAATATTCCTCTCCATGAAGCTCATTCATCCACTCATCGATCCTAGGTGAACCAAACTCAATGATATGTTTGAAGTCCCTGTCTAGTGGTCTCCCTAGGGAAAACATCCCAAACACCCATTGTACACCCCCATACATCATTGTATATTGTTATATGTTATTGCATACCATCGTATCATTAGGTACCACCCCATATCCTATATTTTCCAATGTATCAATCACTCCACTAATATCAACTGAATCTGGATCCTAGAGTGATGTATCCACATCCATCCTATATTCAATTCCCCAATCAATTGTTGCATATACTTCCTTGCTGGCTGGTCCATAAGGAATTTTCTCAACTACCTCCTCTGTAGCTAATCCTTGAGCTAAAAGGAATGTCTCATGATCCCTGCAATGCAAAATAGTTGCATGGTCAAAACCCTCTGTATCAAACCTCTCCTCAAACATTTGCAACTCTGAATGCTCCTCAGGCGGAATTGTCACAAGAGGCTCCTCCCTCAAATCATGAGTGCCACTCCCGCCCTCATGTGTCACTCTCGTTCCTCAATCTCCCTCTGCTTGTCTTCAACAAACTTAAGAGAAAGGTCCCTATCCATAAACAACTGCAAATAATCAGATTTCATCTGCTCTAGTGCCTCTTGGATGATGCGTAATTGGGTACTAGTGACTCCATCTACGATTCATTTTTTCCTCTTGTCCATCTAGGTTTTCCACATAAGGTCTTCAATAAACGTATGAGCACCATCCACACTCATCAATACTTGTACAATATGCTCCTCCTTGACTAATAAACAGTCCTCCAAATCTTGCAATGTTAAGGTTCTTTGTTCAATTTCACATCATGTCGGGGTACAATCACATCATCATTGACATCATAAAGGAGATATGGTGTTGAATCCTCATCATGCATAGGTGCTATCACACCTGAATTACCCTCATCATAAGAATCATACATAGTGAAATATGTTGGATCCTCAACATCGACTAATTGGAACATATGGTCATCATCAGATGATGCATCCTCATCTTTTTTTGGTTCATGAGAGGTATACCCATCCAACACACTAGTGTCATCGGCCTCATCGGTTAGTTCTAATGATATCTCATAGTGATGCATGGATTTTCCGAGGGTCATAACTTTTTATTTGATTATCTGTTTGGGCTGAAATTTTACAGGGAGATGCATCTCGAAGAGTTCACTAGCATGTCGATCTAATACTTCTAATCGGGCATCGTTTCGACACTTTTTCGGGGTCAAATTCCTTCATATAAGGCCTCAAATTGAGGTTTTAGTGTTTTTATGAGAATTTTTAAATTTTTCATTATCATTTATCTCTTAGTTTATGAACTTAATCAAAAAAGTGAGTTGACAAATAGTGTCGGTCTAGTTATAGTTATTGGTCGATTTTAGAGTCATGTGAGAATTTCCTAAAATCAGTTATTTTCAAAAATATTAGATAATAGTTATAAGGGGTTGAACTTCCATTGTAATAGTTTGGTCTTCCTTTATGCACACATCATCCTCATGGCTAGATGCATGCTCCTCCACCTGCCCTTCATGCTCATCCTTATTTACCTCCTGCCCTATGATTTTAAAATAATTCGCATCCAAATCCTTGGGCTAGCTTCCATGCATGAGGGTGAAATAGATTTTGAAGGATAAAGTCGCATGGACCTCTTCATTCAGTGTTAGATACTTCCAGTAATGAGGAAATTATTTATTTACCTCCAACATCCTCAAAACTTTAGCCAAACGTTCTGGATTAACCTTCTTAATCAACTTCAACATGGTTATTATAGAGTTGTAGTACTTTGGTAGTTTTTGGCTTGGTTTTCGTCAAACATTTAATAAACCCTCATCTGTGGAATGCACACACAGGCTAGCAAGATCACCAACTTTGATACCAATGTAATGTCCCTAACAGATATTTGTTAGGGAATTAATGGTTGTTGTTCTTTTATGTGTAGTTGGTTATATATTTAGTCAAACATATTCATGAAAAATGTGGAATGTTGTAACTTAATTTCTATCATATGGTCATTCCTTCAAACATATCACATACATTCAAATTCTCAAAATATGGAAAAGACCTCATGGCATTATTATTATGGATGGAATTTGATACAAAGAAACAGCAAAGTTCTGGTGGCTTCTCTAGTAGTTATAAAACAATTACCAACACAAGCAAAACCTAATGTAGATGCCAAATTCTTATCAATAGATTCTACCAAACTAATTCAAGGCCTCCCTAACTTCACATGATATTCTCTAGCACTGTTTGTTCTACGACTGGCCTTCCAAACCCTCATGGATCTAACCAAAATAGCTTGTTGAATCCACAAACCCTCTTAAACAGATCCTCGCGAGATGAGGTTGGGCGTCATGTCGGGCCTCGTGGGACCACTAGCATTCAATTGGAAAGGATGCCTTTAGAAACCCTCCTGCAGCAAATTTCAGCCTGCAAAGATCCTCATAGAACAAATCTATGAAACCAGTTGGGCCTCATGGGACCTGCGTCTTCAACCAGTGAGGATTTCATTGATAGGCCTTATGAAACGCTCTTGTACCTGCAAAACTAGGTTTGACCTCCTCCGGAAATTTTCACAATTCCCTACGTGAGTCGATCTTCCTCCAACCAAAACCAAACCCCAAATTCCCTCCAATGGAAATCCTGGATGGATTCCCCTCTTGTCTATCTAGGGTGGATATTGCACCACCGAAACTAAATTGTAATGGTGGAAAGGTTTTGATAAACCCTAACGAAAAAATGGCTCCAAGTGCACTTCCAAAATGAGAGATCAAATCATAATCCAAAATGAATCTCTACCCCTCCTTTTATTCTTCTTCCATGCCTTCTAGAACTTTCCCCATTTTGACCAAATCAAACCCTAACCTCATTTTCCCTCGAATTTTCACTTTAATATTTAGAGTCACTTTAATAATTGTTAGGTAACTTATTAAACTAAAGTTACTTTATTTCCTTATTGTCACTTTAAATACATAGCATCTCATAAGTGACATTAAATAACCCCCTTTGACTTATTTTTTCTTTACTGAAGAGCCACAGGAATCATTTCCATTGTCGAACAAAGGAATCCAAAAATGGGGACATGGCATATTCTCCTAATCACAATGTCTTGTCTCCATAATAAGATGTCACATGCACCATAAGAAGATGCCATGGTAGAAATTTTATGCTCAATCATCCAATGCAAGTTATATCACCACAAAAATTTCTTATATAAATAAGAAAAATAATATATATTTTGAAGTGAATCATGTTAAGTATAAAAAAAAAGGTCAAAAAGAAGAGAGTTAGAAGTAAACTTACTCAAATTTTGCTTCTATATTTCAATGTAATCAAATTCAAATATACTATTTAACATATCATAATGAATTAAGGGGGGTAGGTGCAGAGATAATTTATGATCATGGATAAAATGTTAAGACAGAATTTGCATGGGATTTGAAATCGATACCAAACATGAGGTAGAGGCATTGGTTGTTTACAAAGGTTTTCATATTTTCAAGGAGCATAAGGTGAGACATTTAGTTGTAGTGGCAGATTCGCCAATAATTATTAGGCTCATTTTCCAACCAGTGTCATTTCAGAACCCCATATATCAAGACTCATTTATCACATAAAAGCAAGGATAAGGACTTAACCTCACTTGAATTCTTCCAAGTCTTGCGCTCTCAAAATGGTGATGCGGGTCTTTTGGTTAATTTTTGCATAGGCATGCATGAAGCTATCTAAGAACAAGGGGAGTTGCAGAGCAACAAGTCCCTATCGAGAAGGTAGAGGATCTTGATTGAGCAACTTCACACCATTATCTTATTACAGAGTTGAGTAAGAATTTTGCAATAACTTTGCACCATTATCTTATTACAGAGTTGAGTAAGAATTATGCAATGTGTTATCTGCTTCTAGATTATCTTGATTGAAAAATTTCGCACCATGTGTATCAAGGAGAACAAATAACATTCATTTTTTTGTTCTTGTTTCCTGCCGGATAGTTTGGTATCAACGGATCAATAACGAGGAACAACGAACCCTAACAATGAGGATAAAAAACCTATCAACCCACTAGCTACAACCCCAACCCTCCAAACAAGAATGCATGCTTCTCACCACTGTATTTAGTAAGGATAAACGGATCTATACTATATATGAAACTTGAAACTCTATATGAAATGCTTGATTCTTTTGTTTATGTCAAATTTCCATGCATGTCATGCACGACACGAAAGAATGTATATAGAGTTGAATCCTATATATCGTAGTGTTGTCACCGCTATTGCGGATGCTCAGCCAATATAGTATAGCACCTACTTCAAATTCATAGAACAAGGTGACATATTGATTTTAAGGAACATAGTTCTATCTCGAGTGAGTGAAAATAGAGCAACAGGTAGAAGCTAGATCGGGCTTGGCCAATTAACCATGCAGTTCTACACTGTGGTTTAATACCTACCTACCCTCCGAGTTCATTAGTGATATTGTTTGGGTGGGCTTAGGAAAACATGAAAATATTCATTCCCCAAAAATGTGAAGTCAGGGGAGGCAAGAATAGATCAGAGATAAGTACTCATTGGAATCAAAGAGAATTCCCACCCTCCATTAGTCGCTCTTTCCTTGGGTGGATATATTCGCCCACCCAGATACTCTTATATAATAGGATTTACTATAGATATACCTATTATGTAGGTAATTTCTTTAATGATCAGTAGACTTATTACTGATTACGAATCCCCCTATACATTTTGATTATCTAAGTATTTGTCTTCTTTGTTTCTTCCTTGTTCCTTGATATTCAAGTCATAGTGGGACCTCTGATTCTGAGGGCATGATTGGCCGAAGGGAGTTGAAGCGAGTTCGGTTGTTCCTCATATTTCTTTGAAATGTATACCTGTTTTTAAGGTTCTTACCGGGATTGGGAGACTTTCATACTCATTGGTAGGCTTCATGTATATCTGTTTTTTAAGGTATTCCTTCCTTTATATAAGAAGGTGATGGGTTGGGAGATAAGAAGGTGAGATTTGTAAGTCATTCTTATGTGTACCTCTATAAGTCAAGGAGGATACATATTGTGATATGTAATTATTCCTTGAAGTCTGGGGCCAACGACTACCTTTGAAATGAGACCTGCATCTAGGGGAGAATACTTTGAAGGTAATGTTCTAGATTAGTCTGAAGGCAATGGTGAAATGGATTTCCCCTCTTAATTGCCCATTATGCCAAGAACACACGTCAGAACCAAAACACATGCACGTATTCGTATTCATATTGATACAATAGTCTGTAAACAGATCAAATTGAAACCCATTTCCCAGATCATATTGAGCACAACATCATAGATTCATAAGGTAGAAATAAGAGATAGAAAGCAGTGGATCTACTAGCCAACAGATCATGTGCGTAGAGCATAGAGGACGAACAGTGTGTGTGCATAGTG
The DNA here is from genome assembly GCA_032191745.1 of Picea mariana. NCBI lineage: Eukaryota > Viridiplantae > Streptophyta > Pinopsida > Pinales > Pinaceae > Picea > Picea mariana. The sequence goes on from JASDQU010687742.1 coordinate 33,644, forward strand.
CAGAGGATGGCATAGGGAAAAATGGGATATTCATTATGAACAACACCACCCAACTGTATCTTTATATCCCACTGTGCATATGAGTGATCTAGTAGAGAACCCAATTGTTTTCTCATCAGAAACCCAAGGAAACGTTGCACAGGGAAACATGCATGAAGGGTATAAATTGCATCCTGAAACCTCAAATGAAATAAAAATGGAAGAGTTTAATGTTGGATCTCATTCACCAAGTGATTCCCACGAGGCCATAGAAGAGATTCTAATCAGAATCCCAGGAGCTCTAGTTCATTTGATAAATAAACAGGATAGTATGGAGTTGTCTATTGGTGATTTCATTCTTGTGAGATTGGTTCAATGAGGAAATGTTGTTGCAGTATTTTCCAGGGTTGGGGATGATATTCAGTGGCCATTATCCAAGGATGAAGTGACTGTCAATCTTGATGCTTTCCATTATTTATTCTCTCTTAGTGTACCCAATGAATCATTTGAGGGGGATTCCAATGACGAGCATAACTTGAACTTAGCAACATCATCTAATATTGAAAAGAATATATTGAACTATGGTGTGACGTTTGCATCTCGTGGTTAGGTTGTTTCTCTGCAAGAGCTGGATAAGCATCCAAAGAAGTATAGTTATTTTTCACATCAGAAGGTTTCACATATCTCTCGTGAGTCTCTTCCTGAATTAAGTGTGTTGGATGAAAATCTGGCTCGAGAGACTACTCCGACTGAGCTTAGTTCTGATGAGAAAAAACAACTAATTGAAGAGATAAAAGCAAATAATGGAAGAAGAGGAAAAGATGGAGGTCTTTGTTGAAGCAAGGAAAAGGACAAGTGAGGTCTAAATTGAGCAATCCAATTATTATCAATATTCTAAAAAAAAAACACATTAATCTATGAAATGTTGCATGCAACCTCAAGGCACTAATCATCATACCTTATAAATTAACAAATTAACAAATCCTAAATCATCATACCATTCATTCCCAGAATGTAGGATAAGATTCAAAGCAGCTAGTAATTGAATAAGGACATGCAGAAAATGACATACCTGAAAAGTTGTTGCAAGAAAGAATCTGTTCCTAAGACAGAATGTAGGGTGATATCCAAAGCAAAGAAATCTTGAGAGACAGAATGTCGGGTGAGATCCAAAGCAAAGCAATCTTGAGAGACAAAATGTCGGGTGAGATCCAAAGCAAAGCAATCTTGAGAGACAAGATGTTGGGTGAGATCCAAAGCAATTGATAATTGAATACGAGTGATTGCAAATGATATGGAACATGTTAAGAGGAAGGGATATAAATAAATATTTGGTTTATTATGACAGATGTGTTAGGCATAGATAACAAGCAAAAAAAAGTGACACGTATTAATAATATGTTAGACAAAACCATGTTATTTTCCACCTAAGTACATTTAGTTGGTTTGTTCATGACCTCGTGCTTTGTAACTACATAAAAAAACTAAAAACTTACCTATCGCGGCTGATGTGAGCTTCCCCGTGCCACTCCCTAATAATTACCTATAGACACTAAATTAATAGGTGTCGAAAACATCCCATCCGATAATAAGTGTAATATTCATTCCAGAAGTCAAGCTATCAGGTGAACAAAGTTATGAATTTCTATTAGTATCTAGATTACAATTTATGCTTTTACTAGATTACAATGTATGCTTTTACTAGATTACCTAAATATCTAGATTACAATTTATGCTTTTACTCTAATTGTAAATAAATATATTATGTTTTTGCAACTCTAATTGCAAACAAATATATTATTCTTTTACAATTGTAAGTAATTATATTATTCAATGTATTGTTTAAAGCTTTAAATCTTCTTTACAAATTAGAAAAATAAAAATTTAATTTACATTTTAAATATTTTTTCCATTTATAAAATAATAATTAAAAAAATTAAATTAGTCTCATAAATTTTAAATACGAAGATTAACACAAAATTAAAAAATAATTATATAAGGACTTAAGGAAACGTTCCTGAAAGCATGCAATGCTTAACAATGTGTCCATTTGGTTTGCCTCCATGATCCCCATGCATCTCCTCCAATTGAACGGCATCCATCACAGTGACCTAGGTTTGATGTCTTCCTTGGCTCTGCTACCCGAACATCTATAAGGACTTCGCTCCTTTCATTAGCGTGCAAATAGCTCTGCTCAGGCAAACCCTAGTACTTAGCTCTGCTCAAACCTTATATTACTACCAAGTTGGTCGAAATTGATTGTGGGTGGGCGGATTGGTTGAAGAAAAACATGATGGAAATTTGGATCCAGTGTGCATTCCACATTCAATACGTCACATTAGTTCATGCAAAAAGAATGAAACCAACAAGTGAGATTCACATAGTTCGAAGGGCACAAATGTGAACCAAGGGATCTAGGGAACATGTGAGCCAATGCCAAATGACACATCACATACGAACAACAGAAGCAACAATCCATCCTTACCCGAGTCATTTGGAAAAAATCCCAGTATGGGAGCAACTAATCAAACTTTAGAGCTGGGCACGACGTTAGGAGCAGCTTGGATGATCAAGAATCAATGAATCTTGATTTACATATATTGCGTAGCATTGTGAAAATAGTGAGTGTTTCTTGCACCACCCATCAAAACCACTTCTACTTCTTTGGTCTTGTAATATCATCCACTCTAGTTCCCACTCAAATCAACCTGAATAAAGAAATATACAGAAAGATTCCCCTGATAGGTCTTGTTCTTTTGTACTCAGACGCAGTGTTGCACTAACTGGAAAGTAACTGGTTGGATTTCTTTGACCTTGGGGCTTGGACTTGATGCTCATTACTTATGTGAGTTTTGAAGGATACCGGGATGGCGAGCGACTCATCCCCCAATTCAGAAATTCTTTCAGTGATCGAGAAATTGGAAATCTTCTTTACTTTTGTATCTACTACTACCTTTCCCGTTGTTGTGCGGCCGGCTATGGCTCTGCTCCTGGTTTTCCCTCTACCTCTACTTATTTCTTGGGTGTTGCTTCCCCTAATGTTGGCGGTGTTGGCTTTGATTCTTCCCTTGATGCACTTATGTTTTATCTTTACAGTCGCTATATATCCCACCCACAACCACTTGCTTTATATGATTAATTTCAATGATTGATTGGACGATAATAGGTGTTCACCAACAAGCATAAAAGGTGAGGGAACTGGATATAGATCAATTGTGAAAGATTCCCCCCAAGTCTTTCTCTTCCGTACTCATATGTGTCATCGTTGGGAAAACAGTGTGACGCAATCTTTTCAAGGCCATTTCCAACAAATATATTTGAGACAAGGCTTCACCCAGACCATAGTAATGAGGAAGGTCTATAGTGACAATTTTGGGTAATAATCTCAGTTGCAGTTATAGTAAGTGGCTTGCTTGCTTTGACCTTGGCACTTGGACTTGATGCTCATTACTTATGTGATTTTTGTCTATGCCCATGGATATATTTGAGTAGCGACATCCATCCTTCGTTCCTTATCGATAAGAGAATCGATTCAGAGTTCAATTTTCAAAAGCACTTTAAAGTGATTGTAGATCTGTGGGATTTGAAGATGACAACAAGGAGGTAGTGAGCTTAACTTCCCTCCCTTCATTAAGCCTTATTTCTCCATATAATCCCAGTCTAGCCTTCTTCCTTCGTTGCCTTCATCCTTAAAGCAATGGGCAGAGGATATTTAGTGGTTTAGTTGTTGACTCTATCGAAAGATGCATCCGTGAGATTTCCTCTTTCAAAGGCTTGGTTGTTGAGTCCATCGAAAGTTGCATCTGCAAGCAATCCTCTTTCAAAGGAACTCTACCCAACTAGTGCATTGGAAGAAATTGGAAACTAGACAAAGAGAGCTTCTAACTGGAGGGTGAACGCACACAAGCCGGAGTGTTTGTGCCAAGTTTTTGGGTTTCTATCCATTTGTTCATCCTAAGCATGTAGCTTTGCATGTTGGCTTAGGTGGCACCAAATTTTCTACAGGCTATTATGGCCTATGCATTACATCATAACATTTAATGTTAAGAATTAATGATAGACTCATTCCTAGCATTACTTCTTTTCACAAAAAATTAGCAAAAACAAGTATGCAAATGTATTACATAACCTAAGATATTTTCTTTGTCTTCCTCGGGAAGAGGCCAAATAAGAGGTCGAAAGAAAAACTTTGGCTAAAACATATGAATTTCCAACCTTAAATCATATGAACTTTAAAGACTTTGGTTAAAAGGGTGAAAATTTATTGATTTTCGTGCCAATTAAATAGAATCCTTAAAAATCGATTATTAATAGTCCCAAAGCCCAATTAAATAGAATCCTTAAAAATCGATTATTAATAGTCCCAAAGCCCGAAGGGCAAGGACTAATAAGAGGGGTGCCTATATTCTCTTCCCTCTTGTGATGATTACTTTCATTTAAGCATTGACAAGAGAGTTAAGAAATCTTGTCACAAAATTTTATTGGGGTAGAGATTTATGGTTCATTACTTCGTCAAACTCTAGATGCTTTCCTATTTAGCTATAACTCATTTCAATGAGAGGATGGCTTGGATCTAAAATTAATGTGGTTTATGGTCTAAGCTAGTGTGTGGTTTATTAGTTTTATCGATGGTGCTTAATTCTATTTGTGCAATGGACTCCTTCACAATGGTGGTATGAATTTCAGGTTTTGTGTTTATAATTCTTCTTAGAGTCTGGTGAAGGAATGCTCTATATTTATAGAGAAGGTCATCATCGTTGTCTCCAACATGCATCAAATTTGGTATTCCTCTTGTTTTTGGTTACCCATGGCCCATGGGCGTAGATGTGTTTGGTGTGACCTGGATAATATTAGGAGTGTTAGGAGATGTGAGCATGGTGATGCATGGGCAGAAAATCTTTCCATGGCATGAGAATTCCAATGGTGTCATTTGCATGAGAACTAGGAGGACAAGTTATTGGTTAAAATTTGCGAAAATAATAAAATTATAAAATATAGAAAGAAAAAGTAATAAAATAGAAATAATCAATTAAAAAATATAGAACTAAAATTTTGAAAAAAAAAAATCATAGGGAGGGTGATACTTGGCATCAGCCTCCTCACCCCCGCTCCTCCCTTACTGTCCCTTTAAAAAGGAGAAAAAACAACGAAAAAAAAAGAAACCAAAACATAAAACAACAACAATATTTAGAAAACAAATTAATTAATTAAAAAACTAAAAAATTGGAAAAAAAAAAATTATAAAAGAAAACATGGGGTCAATTCCATTAGTCACCCTTTCCCCCCCTTTCCCCCTACCCCCCTATTTCTCTCACACCACTTCCCTTTAGCTCCCCCCCCACCTTTCTTCCCTACAACCACCTGCCTACCTCCTTTATGGCATCCAATTACAACCCACCGCCATTTAGGGAGGGATAATTGGCGTTCCTCCCTAAACAATGGTGGCCTATAAACCACAACCATAAAGGGGACATGAGGGAGGAAAAGGGGGTGAGTGGGTGACAACCCCCATTTTTTATTTTTTTCATTTTATAAAGGTGTTGGCTAGCTGTTCTACGAAATGGTTTTTTTCGTTGAAATCCGGCGATATAAATTTACACGAATCACTATTTTTATTGTTCAAAATCCATT
>JASDQU010687743.1:65736-79032 GCA_032191745.1 Picea mariana
TTGTTCGGTGTGCAGTTGAGGCCTACTGTGATTTACTGTGATAATCAGAGTTGCATTAAACTCTCGGAGAATCCAGTTTTTCATGACCGGTCTAAGCATATCGAGATTCGGTATCACTTCATTCGTGATTATGTTCAGAGAGGAGCTGTGGAGCTACAGTACATATTTACTGAGGAGCAGGTTGCAGACATACTCACCAAGGCATTGAACATGGGCAAGTTTGTATTTTTCAGGGACAAGCTTGGAGTGGTGAGTAACACTTTCTTCAGTATGAGGGAGTGTTAAATTTTTAATTAAAATAATGTACCAAGGCAAGTGTTTCTCTTCCTTAGGCGCCTAAGGGGGAGAAATTGCCGAAAATGGGTCTTAGTCAAATTAATTTGTGAGATGCAAATTAAAAGATAACTTTATGATTAAAGTAAGGGTGAGTGAAGAGACACCAAATCTCAGCCACCCATCTAATCTAATCTCAACCGTTAGATTAGAAAACTCCTCACCTTCCCTCATGAGGTTGATTAAGGCAAGTGGGCGCACCCATTCTTGGGTAAGTTGATGCAGCAGCAATCTTGTTGAGAGAGCAAGAGACTCTTAGTGAGATGCCAAGAGCAAGGGAAGCTGAAGCATTCTTGTTGAGAGAACAAGAGAGAGCAAGAGAGAAGTCGAGCTGAAGAAAAGAGACAGCAGTTGCAATTTCTGGGAGTATTAGCATGCATTCCAAGGCTGCCGAACAGCATTGAGTGGCACAGAAATTGAGTCTTAGCAGAGTTTTGGCACGAATTTCGTGATAGTCCGTACATCATTAATTGCCATACAGTTGTACGAATTTCTGGTTCAGAAATTGAAGAGCAAAGCTACAGGAATGTCCAGATAAGTTTGTGTAAATATCTGAAGATGAATATGCTGTAAAAGAATTTCTCAGAAGCTCATAAATAATACAAAGCCCTCTCTAACTGGTTTTCCCCTTGTGGGTTTTTCCAGGGTCGAAGTTAGACCGAAATTCTTTGTGTCTATATTTTCTGAGTTTTGCATATTGCTGATATTTTATTTCTGCGTTGAAAACGATGTTCAGAATCCTCATGTTTCAGTTCTGAAATTTATTTTCTATTAAGTTTTCTATATGCTGAAACACCACTGAGTATATGCTGAAACACAATGCTGTAACAGATGCTGAAACACAGTGTTGAGTCATATGCTGAAACACAGGGCTGTAACATATGCTGAAACAGTGCTAAAACTGAGTTTGGCATTTAAATTTGACTGAAAAATCAGCGAGACTGAAACTGGATTGGGATTTTGAAAAATTAACAAAACCCACCTTTAATTAATTCTGGGCCTTCCATTATAACTGCTGGGGCCGACTTCTTATTCAGCACTTTGTAATTGTCCAATGACCAATCCACAAAAGGGGATTTGGTCCTTATACAATTACCGACATGATTAATCCTCAATGGGGATTAATCCAATAACAACAATAATAATAATAACATGATTAATCCACAATAGGAATTTAATCTAATAATAAAATAATAATAAGAATGCTCTTCGCAGTTACATTATTTCAACACAATAATATATATAATTAATGATATATATAATTGATTGTGAGACAAGTGTAGGTTTTAACACATAAAAATACATTAGCTTCAACCACATAATGATATGTGTTCAAATTTGCATCTATCTTTAAAAGTTAACTTGCATTTTGAAAAGCCCATATCCTTTCCTCAAACTCATTCAATGAACTAACTCCTATTAAAAATATTAGAAATGTACAAATTTTTTTAATAACATAAAACTTAAATTTTTTAAAAAAAATGTATAATAGAATATAAATCAACTATAATAGAAACCATTCCCAGAAACCATTCCCATGTATCAAAATACCTATTATAAACATAATAAAAGCCATTCCCATATATCAAAATACCTATTATAAAAGTAGAAATATTTGAATTAACATCCTCTTGAAAAAGTAATAAATAAATGTGCATGAATATAAATTCATACCCTATAACAAATAACTCAATAGTAAATAACCCCTACCCTCTAAAAGATGACTCAATAATAAATAACCTATCCTTAATAGAGCTAAGAAGAAATAAACATGAACATAGAACCTAATCCCATCTAGCAACTAAAATAATTTACAACTACAAAATTATATATATATATATATATATATATATTAAAAACAAAAGTCACTAGTGATTTGGGCAAAGCTAACATAAGTCTCATATTTATCTTAAAACTAAATTAAACGTCATTTCTTATATTAAAATAATAATAATCATTGAAATGAAGCTATGGCAATTTATTCATTATTACAATTTATTTCATTTAAATCATGTTATTTTTTTATGAATTTAAAAACAATTGTTTAAATTAAGGAAACCTGTATAATAATGTTACTCCTATTTTCAATTATTTCATTTAACTCATGTTATATTATTTTTTTTATGAATTTAAAAACAAAATGTTTAAATTAAGGAAAACTATATAATAATGTTACTCNTTTATGAATTTAAAAATAATTGTTTAAATTAAGGAAACCTGTATAATAATGTTACTCCTATTTTCAATTATTTCATTTAACTCATGTTATATTATTTTTTTTATGAATTTAAAAACAAAATGTTTAAATTAAGGAAAACTATATAATAATGTTACTCCTATTTTCAATACATCGAAAGAAATAAATAACCTCCTATTTTCAATACATCGAAGAAATAAATAACCTTTGGAAAACTACATCATTTACTGTACTAGAACTTCTATAAAAGTCAAAAACCAAAGTATTAAGGAAATCACATTCCCTTGTTAGAAAGGAATAGTACACATACCTACATATACAGTCGGAGGAACATTGGCTTACAAATACAGGGAATAGGGACATGCCATGCCTACATAGGATTCATTGAAAACTTACATTGAAGACATGCCCTTCTGAAAATCAGAAGGGCCACTGGTTTACATTTAGCGTCATGGTGAAGTGGAAAGATATTTTCATTTAAACGGCACAGTTCTAATTAAATCATCTTCTGTGATTATGGGATGAAAATTACATGCAGGACAAATGAATAAAGCTTGGATCTTCAGAAAGCAGAAACAATCAACAGCACATTAGCTCTGTACTTGAAGCTTCAACTAATTAAATGTTAGTTTTTGAATGTTTAACGAAGGGTGGATAGAGGAAGGAAAACCAATATAACACTAAGAAGGCCAGAAACCTCAGTATGTTATTGTCGTTCTCTGCAAATATGGCAGAGAAGATCACCGGGCCTGATGAAGAAGTTATGAACGACTCATAAAAGATACCGGACCTGATGAATGTAGATCCGACAGTGGGGACATTAAATGCAATGAGAGGAAGGAATTGAGGCAAGAACAGGATAACAAATGTTAAAGAGCTGACCTGCGTTGCGAATTAAACTCAGGGGCATAGTAGGGGCTCTTGCGCATCAAAAGTATTGTATGCTTTAAGTGCTAGCTCATATGTTGAGAATGGGAAGGAAGTTGACAACATAAAGGAAATGGTAGAAACTACCAGAGGATAATTGAAACCTGAATAGGGGAACCCAGTTGGACAAAAGCTTGAGCAGGAGCTAATGCAACGAAGTTCAGCAAAATAATAGGCTTAGCGCAATCAAGGATCTCTAGGAGCAGAAGAATCTGAATGCCGGTATTTGGAGTACCCATCCAGACAGTGGAAGTCTGGTTCTCTGTGTTATTTCTTTCTTCAGAGTTATAAGGGCAAGCTGCTAATACACTGGTACGTCTTGACTAGAAATGGAGATGGTGTATGTCAATGTTTGATCCATGTGTATGCAAAGGATAAAGTAAAAGGAAATAGGAAGTCACAATGAATGCAATACAGCAAAAGGATTTAATGGCCCTCAGAGGTCAGATTCCGTAGCATAGATAGCCTACAGTTAATGCTGCATTTAGAAGATATTTTAAGTGATATCCAACTAGCAAAACATCCTGGACTTTGTGATGTTTGACGGTCTCTCTCAAGGGTGTGTCAAGCTAAAAAAAAATGAATGATTGTTATCAATATCCTTAGTAGTACTTAATGCCATACCCTTAAAAGCATTTGTTAAAATCCTAACTCTAATCAGCAGAAATATTCCCAGAGGAAGACAATTCAATGAAATCTTAATCTAATAAAATAACGAGGAACAGATATATATTACTACATACTTCTGACTACTCAGTATGTATACTAATGAAATCAACTTCATCTTCCTTATGACAGTTAAAAAGGTGATCTAGTGTTATCTACATGTTGGAGGTAGTGCTCACACAAATGTAGCTTGCTTTGATTGCAATGCCCCTCAATTCTGCGGGAGTAGAGCTCTTCAAATTTTACCTTAAAAATCAGCGTTGGCATTTTGCTTTCCATGTCAAAAAATTTAAAATAGGTATGAAATTCAGCTTTATTGTACTGTGAACCATCATAATAAATGCATTAATGTTCTGGAAGAATGTTAATTGTTAAAGCAATCTTGTTGGGATTACTTTCCAAAATATTGAATATTTCCGAGACAAAAATAAGCATAACCATTGCTATAGCAAATGGGGATGCCGATTTTTTTTCATTTTCCCCTTTTTCTTAACATTTATGACTTTACTATCTCAAAATACAAACTGGTGAAATGAAAATCACCATAACTTATCATGTCCATGCAATTGGAGCATTGCTCAATTACAAAGACAACTAGGCATATTTACCAAAAACTTTTCGTTGAAATACAAAATGATGGCGTATTACATATAGATATGGTGATCAGTCAAAAGGCTTTAAAACCACCCTTCATTACTGGCATCGCTATGCACATTGTCCATTCCAAAACCTGAGCATCACCACATGCCAAATCCCGAAAGCCCATTTACACTTTAGACAACGGACCCTTTGAAGAATCCCCCTTCCACTTCACGAGCTGATCCAAAAATTTCATAACCTGGAAGAGAGAAGATATCCACCCAAGATTTTGAAAAAAGATTAACTGTAGAAAACGTTCAATATGTATTGCTAGACTCGCATTCAGTAAACAAAACATCATAATTTATACACAGCCAACATTACGTTATGTTCTCTTCCCAAACTATTTTTTACATACCTCAGATGGTTCTTTAAGTGAATATGTTGCATTTGTTTCTTGGGGAGCAGTAGAGACAAGAATCCCATACCCTTGACCTCTGTCCCGCAGTACCTGATATATCAAAAAGACTATTCAGGACAGTGATAAATGCTTTGCATGAACCCCCTTGAAAACGGTCAAGATGCAACTTAGGCAGAAAACAGGCTTTGAGCTTATAATTCCAGGCACAGATTGCCAACCTTAAATGCATCTTCATCTGTACGATCATCTCCTATATACAATGGCAGTACATCATTACGATTTGCTAATCCTGCAATCATTCAGTAATGTTAGAGAAGAAATGGATGGCTATATGTTTCTATTTAAGAAAAAACTGACAAGGATAACCATGTAAGTTAATCTTCCTATTCAAAGGTGGCTAAGAATGACAGGTAGAAATAACACCTGTCTAATGCAATGCCACGAGAAACTGGGCAAGACCAACAACTAAAAACAGAATTGAATGCAAATGAATGTAAAGTATCAGTACTTGCTGCAAAAGAAAAACTCACCAAGTGACACTAATAAATATTCAAGGGCCTTTCCTTTATCCCATTTAATTATAGGACGAATCTCTAAGACCTACATGAAGACAATCCCCTTAGTAAGTCTTCAAACCCTATGACAGTTCTTAGTAAATCACTAATGGTGATTTAATGGAAACTAAAATATAGCAATATCTGAAACTTGAAAGGCTCACCTTCCTTCCTTGTGTCAGTCGCAATTGAGGATACTCGTTAATTACACTTCTTACTTGCTCTGCAAGTCCAGCCCAACTCTGCTCAAAACAAATGCGTAAAAGGTAAGTATTCAAATGGGTTTAACATTAATTAGACAATAGTAATTATTTAAGTGTTCGATGGGAACGAATTCCCTGCCCTGGTTAGACTTTGGTTCCCGCATAATCAGACCTAGAAATGCCACAGGAAATTTAGACAGAGTATTGGACAGAGGCTCAAAATAGATCTAGACAAGGGCAAAGTACACAAGCCAAAAACTCTTGAAAGGTCAGAAACCTAAGAATTTAGATCTGGCAACCAAGACCTATACATACCTACAGGGATATATTTATCAATGAAGTTATTTCACTATATACAGCTAAAATGAAACAAAGGCTTAGTATCAAGACTCAAGAGATTAAATTACAAGAACAGCATGAAGCAGGCTTCCATCTACTTCCCCCCTGCATGTCAATACATAACCCACCTTCTCTTCAACACAGCGATAATGCACAGAAAGACAAAATTTGTGATTTTCAACCAAGGCTCCACTGATTCTCTTTGTCTTCTCGACCAGCAATGAATAAACCTGCACAAAAGGTATACTAAGATGAAACTGTAGGCTTTATACTTCCCTAATCCCTTGCCTGATAAAAATTCCCACAAAAGAAGCAATCCAATAAATACTAGCCAACAACAATGATAGCAAAAGTTCCACTACACAAGCTCTCAACGGGAAAATAGAGTGCAAATGGATCTCAATACTGTTGAGAGCATCTGTTTAAGCTCCCACATTACTGGCAAGCTCATTCTACTATGTATTTCATGTATCTGGTATTGGTTGGACTTCCCACTAACTATGAAACAGACTCAAGCCCTTCCCGCACAATGCTTTGAGAAACTTTCAATACGGAGGGTTCAATCACTCTAATTTGACTCAAATTAACATACTGAAAACTTTCCCATGGAAAAAGAAAGAACGTTAACACACAGTATGATGATGAGAATAAAATTGGGCATCCTTCAAGTGTACATTCCATTTTGCCTCTCTATAATGAATATAAAGCAACATAAAACAGAATCTAAAATAGAATTTGTTCATACCTTGTCTATCATTGGTAAGAACTCACTGGCAGCCTGGTAGAGAACAACTCCACCCTGAGAGACAAAAAATAACAGTTGAAACTTGAAAGTGAATAACAAATCACCCAAAACATCTATAAAAGATCTATCTTTTACACTTCTTGATAAGACCTATCTATTCTCTAACTTTGCCCCATCCTTGATGGTTAAAAGTAACAAAACCCCCCAAAATGAAAAACTGTATATTCTCAACCCGATGTAATAAATCAACATGTTCAGAACAGTGACAAAATCCCTGCGAACATAAGCAAGGCTTTAGACAACCATTTCAGAATCTCATATCATGCCGCACTTACTTTTTTGTCTGTTGTCCTGGTCATATCCGCCTTAGAGCCCTTTGAACTTTTGGCTGGTCCCATAATGTCCATGCCATGACTACCAGCATAATACAGTTCAGCTAACTTTACAAACTCATACACCTGCAAAAAATATTAAACAATACAGTAAGCCATTGTGCCAGTTAGAAGTCCTGCTCTACAAACACTACTTCTATACCTTAGAACTATTCTTACTGTACATAATATCTTGTAGAAGACACATATACTTCTACGTATGACTAAACCAAGCAACCAAGACCAAGATGAAATCATGAAAAGCACAAAGGTTTCAAATATGTAAGTTGTGTACCTTCGCTGTGCACCTTCCAGTAATGATAGCAGTAGGAAAATATCTTGCCACTTCTCTAACCGTTTGACGCATCTATGGATAGCATCAAGACAGAATGAAATATGCTTAAAAAATGGAGCAATCTGTCAAAAAGAAGCAAAATTCTGTTTTCAAAGAAGTGAACTTGAGAAAGCCTAGATTACCTTTTTTGACATGTAAGCCCGATCAGGATCATTTACAATAGGTGAGAGAGTGCCATCGTAATCCAAGAACACTACAATTTGCTTGCCTTTTGAAGCATCCATCATCTTCTCAAACATGGTCAGCGCTGAGGGATGCTTACCCTGAATTAAAATAGCATAGCGAAATATAGGTCACTCAAATTGGAGATTGAAGAAACATTAAAATTTGGGAAATTTCCAGTCACGAGACATCTTGTAAAGAATCTGCGAACTTACAGTCCAGGCACGATAGGCTGCTTCCTGACTGGCATGAGTAGGAGATGAGGCTCTCATTGCAGTGATAATGCCATTAACACTTGGAAGAACCTTTCTTTGAGCTCTAGGTACTGAGCTACCAGATGTTGAACTTGGAGAATATGGTGATGATAATGAAAATGAAAGCAAGGGTGAAACCGGGACTGGCACGGGAGGATCAGTAAGAACAACCGTGGAAGGATCAGTAAGAACATCAGAGATCGTGTTTGAAAGTACCATTCTCTGAACTCTCGGTACTGAGCTATCAGATGCTGAGCTAGGAGAATATGGTGATGATAAATATGAAAGCATGGGTGAATTTGGGACTAGTGTAGGACGATCGGTAAGAATAGCACTGATCGATCTTGAAAGTACCTTTCTTTGAGCTGTAGGTACTGAGCTACCAGATGTTGAACTTGGAGAATATGGTGATGATGATGAATATGAAAGCATGGGTGAATTTGGGACTAGAGTAGGAGAATCAGTACGAACAGCACTGATCGATCTTGAAAGCATCTTTTGTTGAGCTGTAGGTACTGAGCTACCAGAAGTTGAACTTGGAGAATATGGTGATGATGAAAGTAAGGGTAAATTTGGAACCAGCGTGGGAGGATCAGTCAGAACAGCATTCTGGTCCAACCCGTATGCCATACCACCAAAAATGACTATGAAAATGATTTATCTTAAGACACTGCAAAGTTTCCCCTTTGAAGAACTTGTAAACTGAGCACTTATCCTTGACTCAATGTATAATCTTCACCAGTGAATTCAAAAGCAGGTGTTCACCCAACCCTTTTATCTATGAAAAACCACTTCTTCAATGTCTTCTGAAGTTTGCTGTTGTCAATGCAACCCATCAAGTCTTGAACTCCTGGAAAAGAAACATCAACCCCATTAGAAGATACTTCACAATAACAAGTCATTAAAGTAGACTTCAGTTCCACAGCTAGGATTGCAGCATTTAAACGTGGCTAGTAATAAGACATGCACAAACATCAGAAAGTGTATATGTGTGAGTGTCAATCCAATGTGTAAGAAAACAATCCACCAGAATGAAACCCTCAGGTAACTCAAACATGCAATTACAATACTAGCACATAAGAAACTGGTGAAGTTGTATTTCCACAAGGCTTGTACCTGAACATCTCTAAGGTGGGCTAAACTGAGACTCAAATGAACCACAAGGAATTAGGTTGTCAGCTAAAGCTTTGCTGTAGACTCACACCTATAGAAACACAAACAAAGAAATTTGAGGGTCAAGGCTTTATTTACAAACAAAGAAAGCAACTAATAACAATAATACCAGAATTAAAGGGAAGAAAAACAGAATTCTAAAACTCAAGTTTGCATGCGATATATCCAAGACAATACCACACACTTTACTATCAAGGAAGAATGGCTCCAGTACAGTTCACTTAGAATCAACAAATCATTATTACTTCTTAAAATGCCAAGAACTAAGAAAGCAGAATAAAATTTAATATCTATCAAAGATATGTTTTAAAAAATTGGACAGGTGTCCCAATTTGCAACAAAATGCACCATTGAGACCCCTATTTGTCCAAGATACCCAAATCTTCAACAGCTAAGGCTTGGGTGCTTGAACCATCCCAGGGACAAAGAAGTTGCCCTCGAATCAACTAGGGCTTTTAAGTTTTAACCCTGTATTACCAGAAACAGGAAACGAGAAACAGAGTAGCGAACAGGAACGGAATTATCAACAGAACTGTAAACAGGACTATAGGTTTTACAAGGATAAGAAACTTGGTCACACCCCCCTGCTTACTCCCAGCATAGATTAATCATATAAAACTGATTAGCAATGCCCTAATGTAGTGTCAGGACAGGAATGAGAACGAGAATGGAAAATGATTTCTCCTGGTCAGGTCTCGATTAACATAGGGCCTTTTAACGGTTAACCTATCCCTAAAATTTGAGTTTGCATTGGGAGAATTCGCCTAAATTTTGTCTCGATTAACATAGGGCCTTTTAACGGTTAACCTATCCCTAAAATTTGAGTTTGCATTGGGAGAATTCGCCTAAATTTTCTTAGTGATTCCTTGCCATCCAATAGGCCTTTAAGTGAATTTGTTGGATCATTTTGGGGAGGGTGATTTGGAGAATGTCCAGGGCCACTAGACTGCTAGTCCACGATTATCAGAACTTCAAAAGAGCCTTGTGCTTTGCCAGCTCAAAATCAAAACCAAAACCTCACCAATAGTAACTGTTAGGACCAAATCAATCACCTCCGTCCTACAATGAGAAAATAAAGTAAGAGGGCTGGTACTTCTTAAAAAATTCTCTGTCAAACCTCAGTTGTAGATCCCCAAAGATATCAGAGCAACAGTCAAACCATGCATTATAGAAAAAGATCGAGGTGGTAGGGCTTAAACTGCGAAGGGTCTCTTATACTGCTTCACCATGAGCACATTTACTCTATGCTGTCCATTTACTACAACTTTTAAGACCGTGCCCTAAATTTTAACAGAGAGGGTAGGGACGCTGCAACATACCTATCAACTGTTGATACCACCATACAAAAACCCAAAAACGAAGACAAACTGGGTAAATGGCAGCGCAGAACAGATATCTTACCAATATTGGCTATATCCACCGCCTCCTTTCCTTTCTCCCAAGAAGTACAATTGAAATCCACGACCCACATCCACCAAATGAAGATTTAAGAAGCCCAATTACTTTATTTGTGCTTTTCAATTTATAAAAATGCCTTCCACGGCCCTAAAAATGACTCAGACGCTTTTTACTTGATCTGGCAGATCTGCATACCATGAATTCATACAACAGTTTGCATGTGCAAGTTTATAGATCTATATATTCCAAACCCGAATAGCATATTCCAAGGTCAACTCAATGCCAATTGCCATTACAAGCCAATAACCAAAGGAAATGCAAATTGGGGCCATAAAAACCGATGAAAGATGCCGATTAGAACGGCGAATATTATGGTATAACCTCGGACCCATCATGCAATGACAAGATATTAAACGATCTAATGGATCCTCATCCTACGTTCTTTTATCCACAAACAAAGATAAACCAGATTAACAGACACGAGAATCCTCGCAATCAGATCAAACTGACTGCAGATTTATTTGAGGGGATTGGCATCCGAGAAGTTAAAGTTAATGCACCTTGTGAATTGCAGGCGAAAAGCATCCGAGGCGACCCGGCTTCAATGGAGGCAAACGATAGAATCAAGATTAATGCAGCAGCAGGATACCAATCTCGTTTATATGCATTCTTCGCTGGTTCCCTTATTGCAATTGCAAGGCAAATCTTTGGGCGAAAACAGCCTTCAACCAACTATAATGGCATGAAAGACATTGACACGCAAATGCCCAAACCGACAAATGCGACGATATCTCGATGCACCTTCTTTGACGAAAATACCGCTAACTGCCGCTAAATATACACAGACATATATAGCTTTCTCCGCCCTAAAGAGAGCAGAAATAGGCAGAAGGCCACAGGAATCCTAACAGATCTCTACGGCGGCCGGATTCGATCATTAAACTTGGCGCTTCAAATTTAATATATCGTAAACAACGACGACAAGGAGTCGGGAAGGGCAATCTCTATTCTACGCAAAGCAGGCATCAAGACATTTCACCTCTCCTCGTAGTATTAAATGCTTCGCAGATTCGGAACCCGCAACGGACATTTTCTTTTATAATATTAATAATGGCTTACACGAGAAGCATGCGCACAGTGCGAATCGATCCCGCAACCCCACCCCACGTCTGGCCTTGTAATGCTCGCAACGACGCGTTAGACGACAGGGATTTGATAAACCCAGGACACCAAACAGAAAAAAAGAAATGAAATCTTCTTTTTTTATCAATTCAACGCTACGAGAATAGAAGAGGAAAAAAATAACAGAATACCGTGTGCACATTTAAAATTCGCCGTGCTTACCAGAGATCGTGTCATGCAGAGGGCCGAATATGGAGCCGATTACACGAAGAATTATTTGAGATTTTGCAGAGACGTCGATTGTTCGGAGCGGATAGTCAAAATTCAACGAAGAATTAGATACAATAACGACCGTATGTCTATCTGAGGGAGCCAAGCGGGCTGGAAGCTCGGAATAACAACAACAATGGCGACTGTCTGAGAGGGAAAACAAAACAAAACAAAAAAACAGACAAACGAGAATGGGAAAGAGCTATGGCTAACAACCAGTTGTATCGTGAGTTGAATTCAACAATTTGATTCAATTGGACGAATGAGATTTGGTCGGGTGGGCAACGTGATTTATAGTTGCTGAGAGAGCGGATCCGGTTTCTAGTTGAGCCGGGCGGTGGTGGGGTAGCGGTGGAGGGGGGCGTAGCATTGACGGCCGGGCCACGTGGGGCCATCTCCTCTTGCCTGACCCTGCCAATTCTGGCCTTTCTGGGCTTCCGTCCGTCAGGGCAGTGGAGAAGAGACAATTCCCGGCCACTTTCACAGCACATACATGCAATTACGGATTCTGCATCGTCTGCCAGCGAGGATCCTTACGCTGGCTCCACGACTTCGTCCAGCCTGGCCACCGGCGGCGCTCCTCCTTCCCCATCGGCGCCGCTCCCGAAATACACGTCAGACCACCGTGTTTCTGCACTGCTCGGCCGGTCGCACTCAATCTCTCTTCCCCGCCGGGCAATCATACGCACGCTTTGACGCATGTTCGGTTCGCCTAATCGATCACACGCAAGCGAACCCTTTGCCTCTCTTTAGCCCCTTAAAGCTGCCCGCCAACCCTCGGGTCCGGTCCGCCCGGGCAGTTTTCCTTCTCGCTATTCTATTCGCCCGTCCAATTACTTTAGTTTTTACTAACAAGTTCTGTTGGTTTGCGGGGCCGCAAAATATTCTCCAACTCCCAACAAAAAAGAAGGGGATTGTGTAACTTTCCTAGAGATTTCGATTTCCACTTTGAACAAGTCAAGAGGGAAGACAAAATTCGGGATGTGCTCACTTTCCCCTCAAATTCCATGAAGCTTCTCATGCTTCACTGAAGTCAGAGGAAGCCGGCTACTTGTATGAAAACAATGTTGCAAATAAGACCCCAAGTGGTTTAACTGTCCCTCGTCGTATGGTGACTACATTAAAAATCAAAAGTGAAATGTTCATGTGGCACGTGCGAAGCCTCTCGTTGTCTACAACATGTTCAAAAGGAGCCTCTCTTAGTCGGCAACATGTTCGAACGATGCA
>JASDQU010687745.1:0-11857 GCA_032191745.1 Picea mariana
TAAAGCAAGATGAGTCATTTCTTTTGACCTTGCTATTATATGTAAAGCATGATGTTGTGGATTCCTTGCTTCTGACCTAGCTGTTAGATGTAAAGCAAGATGAGTCCTCGCTTCTGACCTCGTTGTTAGACGTAAAGCGAGATGTTGATGTGTTCCTTGCTTCTGACCTCATTGTTAGACGTAAAGCAAGATGATTCCTTGCTTCTGACCTCATTGTTAGACGTAAAGAGAGATGATGATGTATTTCTTTCTTCTGACCTAGTTGTTAGACATAAAGCAAGATGATTCATTGCTTCTGACCTCGTTGTTAGACATAAAGCAAGATGTGCCTGACACTGAGCTACCAGCTTAACCGCTGTGACATTGAGCCAGTGTAGTACTGTGATGTGCCAGCCTAGTGTTGTCATGAGGTATCATTTTTATTGATACATATTGATGCAGATGATGATGGAATTCTTTCAAGAATGATAATGTTGCAGATGAAGAAAACTTTCGATGACTCATAAATGTGCTAGCTAATGTTTCAAGATGATATTGACGATATTTCCCTCCTGATGCCACTGATGATGCAGACCTCTCTCGCCTGATGTTGTTGAAGAACACCCTTCTTGTTAAGGGGGAGTGTTGAAATAATGTAACTGCGAAGAGTATTCTTAATGTTATTGTTATTTTATTATTAGGATTAATCCCCATTGTGGATTAATCATGTCGGTAATTATATTAGGACCAAATCCCCTTTTGTGGATTGGTCATCGGACAATTGTAATAGGCAGAATAATAAGTCGGCCCCAACAGTTATTATTGAGACCCATAATTAATTAAAGGTGGGTTTACCCACCTAGAGTGAGAGGTCGGCCCTGCCAGTGAAACCTTTTCACATGTGCCAGTCTTGTATATATAGAAGGCTAACGCCTCACTTTATCTCACAACTCACTTTTTCATTCTCTTATGAGGCAAGATGCAATTACCAGTTTGGAGAGAGGAGAAGAAGAGTGGTGCATCTCTTGGAGAAGACTATCTATATTGGTTTGAGTTATCTCTTGAACAATGTATTAGCAATTTATGATAAGGAAGTTTTTGTTGGGTTTTCTTCCCCTAAAGGGTTTCCCAGGATAAATGTTGTGTCTCTTGTGAATGTGTATTCCTCAGTGATCTTGTTCTTATGATGTTCTTATCTATTGAAATGCAAAGAACTATAATAATTGCATAAACATTAACATCAGCTTTAGGAAATTACATATCAACAAAAATTACACAATTTCTATCCAAGAGAAAAATACCTCACAACACCAAAACTGTCCCAAAAATCTTCCTCGATTTTTGTGCCCATAAAATCTATACAGTTGTATGGATTTTCCCTTTCTAGCACCTCAAAATCTATGCCAAAATATTTGTTGTATGAACAACAATAGAACTACCCTCTTCTCCAAAAGAAAAAACTAAAATGGCTGCCTTAAAATCCATGCAGCAAGTTGCCTCAATTTGCATGCCCTCCCAATCTATTGTACGAACTGTATAGATCCATATAGTACGGCCTCTCTAACAACAGAAAATTTCATCACTCACAAAACAAAAAAATCTCTTGGGAAATGTGCCCTCTTTGCTGTGCTCTTTCCTCTCTCAAGCTTACTCATAAATTCTCTCTCAACCTCCTTCTCTTGTCTTTCACACTACCCAATGCATTCTCTTATGATCTGAAAGTGACCCTCCACCTTCTCTAAGCCTATATCTAACGGTCAAGATGTAATATTTCCTTTACAAGATCAAGGGTCATGATTCATTCCCTCCAAAACAAATCACTTAAAATATTAAAGTACATTTCCACTTTATAACATAAGTGAACTTTATGAAATAAAGCCACTTTAATATTAGAAGGTACACTTTATTAAAAAGTCACTTTAATAACATAACCACTTTGTCACAACTTTATAAAAACCCATTACAAAGTTAAGTGCCTAGTAGTGTCAACATAAGGTTACATCTGCCTACAAGACAAGACATGCAAAGTACCTCATGAGCCAAAAAGCTAACATTCAGGACTCCAGGATGTTTGGGGTAATAGAATGAACAAGCACAGAGGGGATGAAGGGCCGAACCTACCCCATACTCCTATGGTTGCATAAATGTTATAATAAACATTAAACGTAATTTATTATATTTCATGGTAATATGAATTTCTTATATTTGCATAAAGGCACAATATGAGTGGGACCCTCTCCAGAACTCCGACATTTGGGAGATTTGGGTTCATAAAAGAATAATGAGGAATAACGTCAAAGTATGGAGGCTTGGGTATTAATAGGTATTAATAATCCTAAGTTCTCCTTTGATATGTTTAATCATATTATAATATAATTAAATATAATTATATTATAATATAATTAATAAAATAACGATTTAGTAATAATAAATACTAAGTTGAATATGGTTAATCCTTTCTCCATTAAATAAATAAATCTGCATATATTTATATATATATGTTAAATTATGGGAAAATTCGGCATGGAGTTACGTGCCAGGGAGGGATTGAATTATATACCTCAATTAAGGTTAATCAAATTAAGTATATTATGGAGGAATTAACCTCATTGGGTTATAATATAATTACTCATAATTATCATATGAGTAATT
The DNA here is from genome assembly GCA_032191745.1 of Picea mariana. Taxonomy (NCBI): domain Eukaryota; kingdom Viridiplantae; phylum Streptophyta; class Pinopsida; order Pinales; family Pinaceae; genus Picea; species Picea mariana. The sequence continues at coordinate 2,632 of JASDQU010687745.1, forward strand.
AATTGAATTAGTGCTAAACTACTTCTAAGGGGGAAAAGAGAAAGTAAAACCTTGGTAATTACTGGGCCATGAATATTAGGCTAAGAAAAAAAATAATTATTGGATAATTAGTTTGTGGAGAATAATTATCCTTGATGAGGTTTAAGTAATTAATTACCAAAGAATGGTATTCTATGAAATATTAATTAAGCAATTTAATTGGACTATAGGAGAGGGACAAATGCCTTTCTCTAGTCGAGTAAGCGTAAGCACCCTATAGTGACATGGTGGATTGATGTTGACTAAGGACATCATTGTGATGGCACATGATAATCTTCAATGGGTTGACGAGTTGAGTGGGGTCCAATAGGATTGGTAAACCTTAGGTACTAAATGGATCCTAACTATAGGTCGGGAGAGCTGGCATGCATTGAGACTGTACAAATTTCTCAAACTCCAAATGGATGGTATCGAAGGGGAATATTCCTCGATACCATATTCATTGGAGGTAATCAAAGAGTGTGTTGGGAAAAGGCCCGAGTTACAATGGATGCATGCCTATGTGGATCGAAGTTCCACTATGGCAGGCTAGGCTAGTGCCACATCAAGACCAGGGTGTTGCCACATCAGTTGGCGTGGACAATGTGAGGTCACAAGTATGCCACATCACAGTAAGAGAGATGTTTCCTAAGTAAACCTGAGAAATCTAGAAGGTCATAACCCTCACTCTAGAACTCAGTTCTGAGTGAACTTACTATCGTTGGAAAGCTCTTAATGAGCAGAAGATGATGGAGATGTGATAGAAAAGTTTTGAGATGATTGAGAAAAGAGAAAAATTATACCCCATCCCTTAAAAAGGTACTTTGGGGTCAAGTGTGTGTCACTTGCAAACACTTGTCAAACCTTACTCTGATACCAACTTGATCTGAAAAATCCTTAGATGCTGATTAGTTTTTAAATAAATATAAACATCTACTTGATCTTCGAAATAATAATGATCATTTGATTGTTTTCAATTTACGTGTGAAATACCGATCTACCCAAATACACTTTAATGATAAATAACTTACAAATAACTGAGCACAAAATGAATAACAATGATGAAATCATATACACAAGTTTGATAACGGAGTTCACCCGATTTGGGCTACGTCTTTGAGTTCACTTCCCATAGAGACCTCTTTATTAATGCTCAAATGATTGTGTTTTACAGTGACCTTTTTCTGCGTTGCTCAAAATAAAAAACAAAGTACACCACCAAATTCCTTACAAAAAATCATGAAAAATTAGTATAAATTTCTTAAGATTTTGTTCTGGAACCCCATGGCATGCATACTTTGAGACCGTACTCTTCATTATGAGTGTATGTTGGTGTAATTAGCTCGGTCCATGAACCATTAAATAGGGTGTGGGTTGCCCAAACCATCCCAAACTTCACGCTGACATCATCATCCATTTAAATGATTTTTGTTTGAGGTGTTGTAACAAATGGCTTGCATGGCGCAGTGGTTAGAAAACCAGAATATAGCCCAAATGTTCTAGGTTCAATCCACCAAAATGCATGTTAGTTTTTTTATTGGTTCTATGGCATATAACCATATACAATATATGTCACTTTGTTATATGATATGGTTTAAAACCCTCCATAGAGATTACAGTTATTTTTATATGATACATCAATAGAACTATGGGTCAAGGGCCCACCCATTAAAATGCATGAATTCAAATAAATATGGTGCCCATTAAGGTTAAGAAACACTTGTGTAGTGGATTGGTAGTGGAGTCTTAGGTCGACTCCCATAAATTTTGATAAACCTTAACCGTTAATGACCAATGGGAGGCTGCCACATGGAAACCTATCATTGGTCTATCCTTGCCATGTGTTGACAAAAAAATATTCCACGTAACCTGTATGATTTCCACATCACTTTCCCAGTCAATGTACAATCATGCCACATGACCCCTTGGGGTGTGGCCATGTCATCATCGTATAGTTGTACGATGGTGCCATGTGTCACCCTTGATCTGGTGACACATGTCACCTTGACCCCTTTGACTTTGACCTTTGACCTAGTTGACTTGAACTTTTATTGACCATTTCTTTTGCATACAAACTCTGTTTGAGGAATTTTTTGTGTTGTTGGAAAGCTATTTGTGAGCTATATCCATTGATGGAATTTTCAAGATAATTTGGGATGATTTAATTTTGAGCATTTATGAATCCTTATATACCTCTATGAATGTTCTAAGTCCTCTTGGACCTCTGTGAGCATTCATGGATCCTCTTAGATCAATACTTCTCTTGTACTATGTCACGAACACCAGTTAAACATTCAACTGGGTGGGCATATTATCCTCTTCCTTGGAGGAAACATTCACAGTAGAAGAAAAAAATTCTCCTAGGGAGTTTCTAAGCTTCCATATGTCCTCCTAACTCCTCGATGTGATGTGAATATGAAACTATTATCATCATATGGGATGGGACAAGTAACCTAGTGACCCTCCAATCCACATCTACTGAAAAAAAAGTATGGGAGCATAAGTAAGCTCCACACTTTCTTCCAAAATTTATCCCAGATAGACTAGTGTTGTAGGATATTGCATACTAGACTATCATAATGAGGTATGTGCAACATTGTATAGGGACAAAATATCCATCTGACCTCCTCTCCCACTCTGGCTTGCATCATACTCATTTAAATATGTCAAGGAAGCACAAGAAGAAGTAAATACTTTAGTATATTTCCACTTCGGTGAAGAAATATTCTAGAGGCACGATCCTCTGGATGTCATCATCACCCACTGCAATAATTGCAAGTACAAATGGGATTACACAACAAACATATAGGAGGAGGAGTAAATCCACTGCTGCTCCAAAACATACCACAATGTAATTTTCAAAAGGAGAGGAAACCCAGTGGGTAGAATAGAATATGAGCAATGAGATAGAGAGACTCAAAATAAAATCAAAGAAGATATAGTGGAAAAAGAAGAAACAACAAGAGAAACGGAAACAACATCTGGGGAAACAAAAACTAAAGAAGAAAAGAAAAAGAAAAAAAAAGAAAATTTGTTGAATCAGAAGAGAATAAGAAGAGAAAATAAGAGGACGCTAAATAACAGTGACAAAAAGAAGTTGAAGAAGCAACAACATCCAAAGCAGCCGTGAAGAAACAAAGAGAAAAGGAGAAACACATTAAAAGGAGAGAAGAAGAAGATGAATGAAAGAAGCAAGAATAAGTAGCACAAGATGAAGTAGAATCAAAATCAACAACAACATAGGAACATCAATTGACATCCCGCTCATAGGGGGTCATTTCCTATTAGACAAGTTATGATTGGGAGTATTCACCATCGGAGGATTGGAAGGTGGACAAGTTAAATTCCTTCAGGTTCAACAAAGAATATGGTAAAATAATTTTGTAGAAAACCAGAAAGCTATTGATGTCTAGAAAGGCTCCCTTATTAGTAATCATTGAGACCAATGTAATAAGAGACATCAGATACAACCCTCTTTCAATCTCTTCAACTGGTTTCACTTTTACGCTATCTTTAGACCAAAATATAAAGGATTTGGTGTGTGAAAACAAGGATAAAGATGAAATAATAAAATCACTATAAGAGGAAGTCCATCATAGTAAGAGAAACATGGAAAGAAAAAATAATTCAAGATATGTGAAAAGGAAATTAGGATAGAACTCCACAAGTTGGAAATGGATATGTATGAAATCTACAAGTTTTTGAGTAGATAGTCTCCCAAATTATGATTCAACACAATAGATGCCAAACAAAAAAAACATAGTTTGCCACAATTAGAGAAGGTTTGAATGATATCAAACGATGGATTACTGAAAATCACGACACTTCACCATATTTACCATGCATAACACAATGGGATAGAAATCTCAATTACGCTACACTCAACAACTTCCAGCAAGATGGGGATAAAATTGAAAAAGAGCTAAGGAATTCATTCTCTATCTTCACACAGTTCCATAAAGCATCTTTCATCCAATCTCACAAAATCCATCTTCCCCAAATCAAAGAGCTAGGTAAGTTGAAGACCAATGAACATAGTTTCTCAGAGGTCAAACAAAATATGAACTAGAGACAAATGGAGGCTAGATTTGTGACCAAAGTGACAATGGATTTAATGAATGCCCATCTCATGAAACCAACAAGGGCCCATAATATGATCCAAGACTTCATGAAAAATTTAAATAGAGATATGAAGACCCTCTCATAGAATGAAACCACTCACAAGGTTTCCTTAGAGTCACTACTTTTTCTCAAAATTTTTTATATTTTGAGACATCATGAGGTCTTTATAACTTACTCAAAGGATAAGAATAAATGAGGGGGGCACACATTAAAATTCAAGATTATTCTTACCCACCCTTTCTTTATAACCTACATAAAGGAAGTTGAAACAGAAGGTTACAAGACATGTAACTGCTTCTCACAGAAATCAAGAAACCTTAATAGACAGTTAGTTATGAACTATAAAGAGAGGGAGATAACCACTTTGAAGGGGATCTTCAACTTTGTAATTTTGGAGAACTACATTTTTGAGATAATATTGAGAAGCCCTTAGGGAAAATTTTCTTTAGGTTAATACTAATTTTTTTTATGGTTATTTTCTTTGAGCTATTTCAATTGAATGCTAGGATATCTAGAAATATTGTGAGGATTTCATTAAACAAATAGAATTTTCTTTTGTGAACATAATTTTCTGTAGCTATTGTGTTTCTCTCTTATTAATTATTTTGAGATGATTAGCAGGTTTATGTATATGAGTGTGTAGATCAGAATTATCTGGTTGTGCTTTTGTACACATTCTGTTAATATTTGTTTCTCTTTAACAACTATCTGAAATAAATTTATTGCATGGATTGTTAGCATAACGATCTGTTCATAAGTTAATCTTATTTCTCCTAGCTAGGATATAATAGAATAGGTTTCCTTTCTACAAGTAGTCTAGTTTTCATTTCCATACCCCCTTTGCATCAAACCATTCATTCACCCCCAACTCAGTAATGGAAACTGATTTAGAATATGGATGGGTCTCCTAATCCAAACGGTGTGATTTCTAATTGGGATTTGTATTGGGGATTACCCCTATTTATTAAATGGGAATTTTCCCCACCTCAACAAAATTTGCACTAGGAGTAGGGCCTGAATTGTATGGTTGGAGTTAACAATCGATACTTGTGTGGATAGACCTTTAATAACATCCCCATCGAATAAAAACCATTGTATATTTTCTCAACCTATGAAAACATTCCTGAGCATGAAATTCCTTTTGAAGATACTATCACTGCATTTGAAAGTCCCTTTTCAAAATTCCTAAAATTTGATACATTGTCCCTAACGTAGATTTTGTTGAAACTCGGCTAACAACTCGTTCCTTGGCTAAATCAATTGGTCGCTTACCTGAAGACCCATTATCGAATCCAACATCCTTGTCGACTCCATTGAGGACTTAGTTGAAGTTTCTTTATAGGAAATACCTCAACCTTTGGACCAAATTTCTCCTACTCCTCTAGGTCCTACCCATTCTAGTTTTGAAACTCATTCTAAATTTGAAGAAGAAGACAAAGAAAATCCCAACATGGATGTATGAAATTATAGTTTTCAACATGGATGTATTAGAGTGCCTTAAATTTTCCTAGATAAATGCATGACCTGCTCAAACATCCAAAAACACTTCTTCCTAAGTTTGACCTAGAAAAATCATGTTCTCCAGAAGATGACATTAAGAAGTTCTACTTAGAAATATGTCTCCTTGATATCCGACACAAAGACATATTTTGTAGACTATTCCCTTATACCTTTGAGAACAAGGAATCCACTTGGTACTATAATCTTCTGACCAAATATATAAGAAGTTGGTATAATTTTCAGAAATATTTCCTTGGTAAATTTGGAGATGATAAAACCCCTACAACATTGTTCAAATAACTGGTGGATCTTAAAATGGGAAAAAAAAGAAGGTGAAATATTTCAATCAATGTTTCACTACTATCCTGCACAAGTTCCTTGCTGATGTTTCCCCTATGGAAGCATTAATAGTAGAATACTATACCTCAACTTTTCACTTTTCCATAGGAATTTGTTTAAGAGAGTTGGAAAGATAAATTCAGTAGACAACTTTTAAGAAGTGAAGGAAGTTGAAAAATAAGTTCTTTCTCTAGGAAGCTAGCCCACAACCAAGGAAAGTAAATAAGATGGTAAGTTCAAATTAAAACCCTCTCAGTAGAAAATGACTATTATATCAGATAACACTCCGAAATCAACTACAAATAATATGGAAGATAAATCCAAAATAAATTCCATAGTAAACATAGCTAGTGTAGGATCACATTCCATATCTCAAGTATCTCCCTTCCTTCTCATGTTTGAAATGTTTAATTTCAATGTGCACAATTTCTTGGTGAACTCCGATGCTTCTTCTAATGTTATGTCATATTCAATATGGCAAAAGATAAATGATATACCTAAGTGAAGAACTACTAGAATCATCCAATTAGATAGATTGGATGTTAAATTAATGGGAGAACTTAAATATGTCATGATTAGATTAGCTTACGATCCTAGGGTTCATCAAGTGACTGATATCATCGCAGTAGATATTCTGGAAGCTTATGGTTTGTTATTGAGCAGGGATTGGTATATGAAACTACAAGGACACTTCTCAATAGATTGGACACATTTATGGATACCATACAAGCGGAGGATGAATCAAATCATATTTGACAGTGAAGCTCATATGAAGCACATGGTAACCAAGATTGAAGGTAAAAATGAACCTATAAGTTTTGCTAACAAATGGTGGGAATTGTTTTTTAGAAGATGACCATGGTAGTTATACAACACAACTGTATTCATTTCAAGTAGACGAACAATCCACACTCTTTCATTGCACTTGAACTGATGTAAATGAATGTAAAATAGTAGAAATAGATCATTTTTATTTTACTAACTCAATTGTAGGGATTGATATTTGGACATTATTTTTTTATGTCTCTAGATCATAGGAAGAAGTTGGGGTGGGTTGCCTATTGATAGATCCTAAAAAACATAAAATTATGATATCCTTCTGCCTGGAATTTGAATGCACCAACAACATAGCTGAATATAAGGCCTTGGTTCAAGGTTTGAAAATTTCTATTGTGATATCCTACCATATGGAATTTGAATGGACCAACATCATAGATAAATACGAGGCCTTGGTTCAAAGTTTAAAAAAATCTATTGATCTCAAGGTAAGATGTCAAATGGTTTTTAGTGATTCAGAAATCATTGTCAGATAGGTAAAGAACTCTATACACTGCATGTCCCCTCACCTTAAGAGCTACCCGCAAGAGGTAATGGATATTATAAATTATTTCAATTCTTTTAACATTACTTATATCCCTCATTATCAAAATCTTGATGTTGATGCTCTAGCTAATGAAACATCTAGATTCACTCCTTTGAGTAATGGGTTCAAAATCGAATTTATTTTTAGGCCTTATGTACCAAACGACATCACCAACTAGAGAGTGTTCAATGATGACTCTTAGTTAATATTATTCCTCACCAGTGCATATATGTTCCAATATTTTTTGATAGATGATGAAGTACACTAGAAAAATCTACAAAAATATGGAGATGATGAAAACAAGATCAAGAGTGATTGCCTCCCAAGAAATGTATTGTCTCTTGAGAAGATTTTCAAATTGCAGTCCATATTAAAAAAAACAACAAATACCAAGAAGAAAAACTCAACTATGATGCATTTCTTAGTAAATATGGGTACTCTGGAACAACCAAAGTTCAACTAATTAGGAACTTTCTACTTAGAGGTGGAGTAGCACAGATTCACACAATTATTCAAGAAATATTGGGATGTGTTTTCATGGACTTCTGAGGACCTGAAAACATATGAAATTCATATCATACAACACATTATTCCCATAAAGGACGATGTAAAACCTTTTCAACAAAAACTCAGAAAAATACATCCAACTTTTGAACCTTCGATCCAGGAGGAGTTGAAGAAGTTGCTAGATGCTCAGATCATATTTAAATTTTAACATTCAGAATGGTTATGTAATATGGTATCATTAAGGAAGAAATATGGGGAAATCAAGCTATGTGTAGATTTTATAAATCTGAATTGATCTTCTGACAAAGACAATTATCTTGTTCCCCCCATGGAACAAATCACTACTACATATGGGGTCAATATTCAACAAAACCATTTGATGATAAGGATAAAATCAATCATACCATCACAAATTACGAAATAATTATTATAATTTTAATCATTTTTTCTAGGCACCCCATGTACATTGTAGTTTTGATGGACTTCTACATCCATCGATCTTGTGACAATAGTTCATTGATCTATCAATGCGTCTAAATAATGCCAACTAGCTATTTGAAAATAGTTTAATGATCATTGACTTATAAACTTTAAAATAGTCAACGTTTGTCAGAATACCGATGACGATTAATGATTTACACTATTTTTTTGTAGGTGCACGATTATAAAATATTTTTCTTCTCATTGTTTATTTCATGAATTATTAGTCTTTTTTCTATGTTCTGCTTCCCTCAAATCTAATTCATGATCTGCATAGCTCAAATTTTGTACTTTGAAGGTTAAATTTTTTTAACATTTCTTTGTCTCATTTTAAATACCCACATTGGAACCCTAACCATTAGACCCTATTTTATTTGGGGACACAAATTATTGCATGGGAAATAGGTATGAACATTTCTACTCAATTCGATTTAATTACTATATAATTTGTCTTCTTTTAGTTCTCTTTTATTGTTTGATTTTATTACTTGCTTATAGTGAAGCTTTGTAACTTATGTGGTAAAAATGTATGGTTTGTATTTCTTGGTTAATTTTTTACTACTATTATAAACCTTTAATAAATGTATTAAAACAATGGATTAATTCTCTAGTACATATGGGGTCAATATTCGATGACATTTGTACCGTAAGAATATATTCATATATGTATGTATATTGATTCAATGGATTTTGTTGTAAATATAGGAAATACGAATGCCAAGGATTACACCTAAAGAGAGTGAAAGGATGCTTGCTAGGTTAAGGCAAGTATTAGAGGCCCAAGGTGATGGGAAATGTTATTGCCCTTGCAATCAATGCGGGGTCTTTAATAGAGGAAGACTTGTAAGAAAAACATTGAAATACATTGTTGGAGGTATGGGCATTGTGAAGGGGGGT
>JASDQU010687745.1:14071-28328 GCA_032191745.1 Picea mariana
CCCTCCCAATCTATTGTACGGACTATATAGATCCATATAGTACGGCCTCTCTAACAACAGAAAATTTCATCACTCACAAAACAAAAAAATCTCTTGGGAAATGTGCCCTCTTTGCTGTGCTCTTTCCTCTCTCAAGCTTACTCATAAATTATCTCTCAGCCTCTTTATCTTGTCTTGCAAACTACCTAATGCATTCTCTTATAATCTGAAAGTGACCCTCCACCTTCTCTAAGCCTATATCTAACGGTCAAGATCTAATCTTGCCTTTACAAGATCAAGGGTCATGATTCATTCCCTCCAAAACAAATCAATTAAAATATTAAAGTACATTTCCACTTTATAACATAAGTGAACTTTATGAAATAAAGCCACTTTAATATTAGAAGGTACACTTTATTAAAAAGTGACTTTAATAAAATAACCACTTTGTCACAACTTTATAAAAAACCATTACAAAGTTAAGTGCCTAGTAGTGTCAACATAAGGTTACATCTGCCTACAAGACAAGACATGCAAAGTACCTCCTAAGCCAAAAAGCTAACATTCAGGACTCCAGGATGTTTGGGGTAATAGAATGAACAAGCACAGAAGGGATGAAGGGCCGAACCTACCCCGTACTCCAATGGTTGCATAAATTTTATAATAAACATTAAACGTAATTTATTATATTTCATGGTAATATGAATTTCTTATATTTGCATAAAGGCACAATATGAGTGGGACCCTCTCCAGAACTCCGACATTCGAGAGATTTGGGTTCATAAAAGAATGATGAGGAATGTCATCAAAGTATGGAGGCTTGGGTATTAATAGGTATTAATAATCCTAAGTTCTCCTTTGATATGTTTAATCATATTATAATTTAATTAAATATAATTATATTATAATATAATTAATAAAAGAACGATTTAGTAATAATAAATACTAAATTGAATATGGTTAATCCTTTCTCCATTAAATAAATAAATCTGCATATATTTATATATATATGTTAAATTATGGGAAAATTTGGCATGGAGTTACGTGCCATAGAGGGATTGAATTATATACCTCAATTAAGGTTAATCAACTTAAGTATATTACGGAGGAATTAACCTCATTGGGTTATAATATAATTACTCATAATTATCATATGAGTAATTAATTGACTTAGTGCTAAACTACTTTTAAGGGGGAAAAGAGAAAGTAAAACCTCAGTAATTATTGGGCCATGAATATTAGGCTAAGAAAAAAAATAATTATTGGATAATTAGTTTGTGGAGAATAATTATCCTTGATGAGGTTTAAGTAATTAATTACCAAAGAATGGTATTCTATGAAATATTAATTAAGCAATTTAATTGGACTATAGGAGAGGGACAAATGCCTTTCTCTAGTTGAGTAAGCGTAAGCACCCTATAGTGACATGGTGGATTGATGTTGACTAAGGACATCATTGTGATGGTGCATGATAATCTTCAATGGGTTGACGATTTGAGTGGGGTACAATAGGATTGGTAAACCTTAGGTACTGAATGGATCCTAACTGTAGGTCGGGAGAGCTAGCATGCATTGAGACTGTACAAATTTCTCAAACTCCAAATGGATGGTATCGAAGGGGAATATTCCTCGATACCATATTCATTGGAGGTAAGCAAAGAGTGTGTTGGGAGAAGGCCCGAGTTACAATGGATGCATGCCTATGTGGATCGAAGTTCCACTATGGCAGGATAGGCTAGTGCCACATCAAGACCAGGGTGTTGCCACATCAGTTGGCGTGGACAATGTGAGGTCACAAGTATGCCACATCACAGTAAGAGAGATGTTTCCTAAGTAAACCCGAGAAATCCAGAAGGTCATAACCCTCACTCCAGAACTCATTTTTGAGTGAACTTACTATCATTGGAAAGCTCTTAATGAGCAGAAGATGATGGAGATGTGATAGAAAAGTTTTGAGATGATTGAGAAAAGAGAAAAAATATACCCCATCCCTTAAAAAGGTACTTTGGGGTCAAGTGTGTGTCACTTGCAAACACTTGTCAAACCTTACTCTGATACCAACTTGATCCGAAAAATCCTTATATGCTGATTAGTTTTTAAATAAATATAAACATCTACTTGATCTTCGAAATAATAATGATCATTTGATTGTTTTCAATTTACGTGTGAAATACTTATCTACCCAAATACACTTTAATGATAAAAAACTTACAAATAACTGAGCACAAAATGAATAACAATGATGAAATCATATACACAAGTTTGATAACAGAGTTCACCCGATTTGGGCTACGTCTTTGAGTTCACTTCCCATAGAGACCTCTTTATTAATGCTCAAATGCTTGTGTTTTACAGTGACCTTTTTCTGCATTGCTCAAAATAAAAAACAAAGTACACCACCAAATTCCTTACAAAAAATCATGAAAAATTAGTATAAATTTCTTAAGATTTTGTTCTGGAACCCCATGGCATGCATACGGTGCAACCTTAAAGCCTAGGTACCTTCGAGCATATACTTTGAGACCGTACTCTTCATTATGAGTGTATGTTGGTGTAATTACCTCGGTCCATGAACCATTAAATAGGGTGTGGGTTGCCCAAACTGTCCCAAACTTCATGCTGACATCATCATCCATTTAAATGATTTTTGTTTGAGTTGTTGTAACAAATGGCTTGCATGGCATAGTGGTTAGAAAACCAGAATATAGCCCAAATTTTCTAGGTTCAATCCACCAAAATGCATGTTTGTTTTTTTATTGGTTCTATGGAATATAAACATATACACTATATGTCACTTTGTTATATGATATGGTTTAAAAACCTCCGTAGAGATTATAGTTATTTTTATATGATACATCAATAGAACTATGGGTCAAGGGCCCACCCATTAAAATGCATGAATTCAAATAAATATGGTGCCCATTAAGGTTAAGAAACACTTGTGTAGCGGATTGGTAGTGGAGTCTTAGGTCGACTCCCATAAATTTTGATAAACCTTAACCATTAATGACCAATGGGAGGCTTCCACATGAAAACCTATCATTGGTCTATCCTTGCCATGTGTCGACAAAAAAATATTCCATGTAACCTGTATGATTTCCACATCACTTTCCCAGTCAATGTACGATCATGCCACATGACCCCTTGGGGTGTGGCCATGTCATCATCGTATAGTTGTACGATGGTGCCATGTGTCACCCTTGATGTGGTAACACATGTCACCTTGACCCCTTTGACTTTGACCTTTGACCTAGTTGACTTGAACTTTTACTGACCATTTCTTTTGCATACAAACTCTGTTTGAGGAATTTTTTTTGTTGTTGGAAAGCTATTTGTGAGCTATATCCATTGATGGAATTTTCAAGATAATTTGGGATGATTTAATTTTGAGCATTTATGAATCCTTCTAGACCTCTATGAATGTTCTAAGTCCTCTTGGACCTCTGTGAGCATTCATGGATCCTCTTAGATCAATACTTCTCTTGTACTATGTCATGAACACCAGTTAAACATTCAACTGGGTGGGCATATTATCCTCTTCCTTGGAGGAAACATTCACAGTAGAAAAACAAAATTCTCCAAGGGAGTTTCTAAGCTTCCATATGTCCTCCTAACTCCTCGATGTGATGTGAATATGAAACTATTATCATCATATGGGATGGGCCAAGTAATCTAGTGACCCTCCAATCCACATCTACTGAAAAAAAAGTATGGGAGCATAAGTAAGCTCCACACTTTCTTCCAAAATTTATCCCAGATAGACTAGTGTTGTAGGAGATTGCATACTAGACTATCATAATGAGGTAGGCGCAACATTGTACAGGGACAAAATATCCATCTAACCTCCTCTCCCACTCTGTCTTGCATCATACTCATTTAAATATGTCAAGGAAGCACAAGAAGAAGTAAATACTTTAGTATATTTCCACTTCGGTGAAGAAATATTCGATAGGCATGATCCTCTGGATGTCATCATCACCCACTGCAGTAATTGCAAGTACAAATGGGATTACACAACAAACATATAGGAGGAGGAGTAAATCCACTGCTACTCCAAAACATACCACAATGTAATTTTCAAAAGGAGAGGAAACCCAGTGGGTAGAATAGAATATCAGCAATGAGATAGAGAGACTCAAAATAAAATCAAAGAAGATATAGTGGAAAAATAAGCAACAACAAGAGAAACGGAAACAAAATCTGAGGAAACAAAAACTAAAGAAGAAAAGAAAAAAAAAAGCAACAAAATTTGTTGAATCAGAAGAGAATAAGAAGAGAAAAGAAGAGGATGCTAAATAACAGTGACAAAAAGAAGTTGAAGAAGCAACAACATCCAAAGCAGCCATGAAGAAACAAAGAGAAAAGGAGAAACACATTAAAAGGAGAGAAGAAGAAGATGAATGAAAGAAGCAAGAATAAGTAGCACAAGATGAAGTAGAATCAAAATCAACAACAACATAGGAACATCAATTGACATCCCGCTCATAGGGGGTCATTTCCTATTAGACAAGTTATGATTGGGAGTATTCACCATTGAAGGATTGGAAGGTGGACAAGTTAAATTCCTTCAGGTTCAACAAAGAATCTGGTAAAATAATTTTGTAGAAAACCAAAAAGCTATTGATGTACAGAAAGGCTCCCTTATCAGTAATCATTGAGACCAATGTAATAAGAGACATCAGATACAAACCTCTTTCAATCTCTTCAACTAGTTTCACTTTTACGCTATCTTCAGACCAAAATATAAAGGATTTGGTGTGTGAAAACAAGGATAAAGATGAAATAATAAAATCACTATAAGAGGAAGTCCATCATAGTAAGAGTAACATGGAAAGAAAAATTAATTCAAGATATGTGAAAAGGAAATTAGGATAGAACTCCACAAGCTGGAAATGGATATGTATGAAATCTACAAGCTTTTGAGTAGATAGTCTCCCAAATTATGATTCAACACAATAGATGCCAAACAAAAAAAACATAGTTTTCCACAATTAGAGAAGGTTTGAATGATATGAAACAATGGATTACTGAAAATCATGACACTCCACCATATTTACCATGCATAACACAATGGGATAGAAATCTCAATTACTTTACACTCGACAACTTCCAGCAAGATCAGGATAAAATTGAAAAAGTGATAAGGAATTCATTCTCTATCTTCAAACAGTTCCATAAAGCATCTTTCATCCTATCTCACAAAATCCATCTTCCCCAAATCAAAGAGCTAGGTAACTTGAAGACCAATGAACATAGTTTCTCAGAGGTCAAACAAAATATGAACTAGAGACAAATGGAGGCTAGAGTTGTGACCAAAGTGACAATGGATTTAATGAATGACCATCTCATGAAACCAACAAGGGACCATAATATGATCCAAGACTTCATGAAAAATTTAAATAGATATATGAAGACCCTCTCATAGAATGAAACTACTCACAAGGTTTCCTTAGAGTCACTACTTTTTCTCAATTTTTTTTATATTTTGAGACATCATGAGGTCTTGATAACTTACTCAAAGGATAAGAATAAATGAGGGGGGCACACATTAAAATTCAAGATTATTCTTACCCACCCTTTCTTTATAACCTACATAAAGGAAGTTGAAATAGAAGGTTACAAGACATGTAACTGCTTCTCACAGAAATCAAGAAACCTTAATAGACAGTTAGTTATGAACTATAAAGAGAGGGAGATAACCACTTTGAAGGGGATCTTCAACTTTGTAATTTTGGAGAACTACATTTTTGAGATAATATTGAGAATCCCTTAGGGAAAATTTTCTTTAGGTTAATACTAATTTTTTTATGGTTATTTTCTTTGAGCTATTTCAATTGAATGCTAGGATATCTAGAAATACTGTGAGGATTTCATTAAACAAATAAAATTTTCTTTTGTGAACATAATTTTCTGTACCTATTCTGTTTCTCTCTTATTAATTATTTTGAGATGATTAGCAGGTTTATGTATATGAGTGTGTAGATCAGAATTATCTGGTTGTGCTTTTGTACACATTCTATTAATATTTGTTTTTCTTTAACAACTACCTGAAATAAATTTATTGCATGGATTTTTAGCATAACACTCTATTCATAAGTTAATCTTATTGCTCCTAGCTAGGATATAATAGAATAGGTTTCCTTTCTACAAGTAGTCTAGTTTTCATTTCCATACCCCCTTTGCATCAAACCATTCATTCACCCCCAACTCAGTAATGGAAATTGATTTAGAATATGGATGGGTCTCCTAATCCAAACGGTGTGAGTTCTAATTGGGATTTGTATTGGGGATTACCCATATTTATTAAATGGGAATTTTTACCACCTCAAAAAAATTTGCACTAGAAGTAGGGCCTGAATTGTATGGTTGGAGTTAACAATTGATACTTGTGTAAATAGACCTTTAATAACATCCCCATCGAATAAAAACCATTGTATATTTTCTCAACCTATGAAAACATTCATGAGCATGAAATTCCTTTTGATGATACTATCACTGCATTTGAAAGTCCCTTTTCAAAAATTCCTAAAATTCGGTACATTGTCCCTAACGTAGATTTTGTTGAAACTCGACTAACAACTCGTTCCTTGGCTAAATCAATTGGTCGCTTACCTGAAGACCCATATCCAATCCAACATCCTTTTCGACTCCATTGAGGACTTAGTTGAAGTTTCTTTATAGGAAATACCTCAACCTTTGGACCAAATTTCTCCTACTCCTCTAGGTCCTACCCATTCTAGTTTTGAAACTCATTCTAAATTTGAAGAAGAAGACGAAGAAAATCCCAACATGGATGTATGAAATTATAGTTTTCAACATGGATGGAAACTAGAATATCATCCCAACATGGATGTATTAGAGTGCCTTAAATTTTCCTAGACAAATGCATGACCTACTCAAACATCCAAAAACACTTCTTCCTAAGTTTGACCTAGAAAAATCATGTTCTCCAGAAGATGACATTAAGAATTTCTACTTAGAAATATGTCTCCTTGATATCCAACACAAAGACATATTTTGTAGACTATTCCCTTATACCTTTGAGAACAAGGAATCCACTTGGTACTATAATCTTCTGACCAAATATATAAGAAGTTGGTATAATTTTCAGAAATATTTCCTTGGTAAGTTTGGAGATGATAAAACCCCTACAACATTGTTCAAATAACTGGTGGATCTTAAAATGGGAAAAAAGAGAAGGTGAAATATTTCAATCAATGTTTCACTACTATCCTGCACAAGTTCCCTGCTGATGTTTCCCCTATGGAAGCATTAATAGTAGAATATTATACCTCATTTTTTCACTTTTCCATAGGAATTTGTTTGAGAGAGTTGGAAAGATAAATTCAGTAGACAACTTTCAAGAAGCGAAGGAAGTTGAAAAATAAGTTCTTTCTCTAGGAAGTTATCCCACAACCATGGAAAGTAAATAAGATGGTAAGTTCAAATTAAAACCCTCTCAGCAGAAAATGACTATTATATCAGATAACACTTTGAAAGCAACTGCAAATAATATGGAAGATAAATCCAAAATAAATTCCATAGTAAACGTAGCTAGTGTAGGATCAAATTCCATATCTCATCTCCCTTCCTTCTCATGTTTGAAATGTTTAATTTCAATGTGCACAATTTCTTGGTGAACTCCGATGCTTCTTCTAATGTTATGTCATATTCGATATGGCAAACGATAAATGATATACCTAAGTGAAGAACTATTAGAATCATCCAATTAGATAGATTGGATGTTAAATTAATGGGGAGAACTTAAATATGTCATGATTAGATTAGTTTACGATCCTAGGGTTCATCAAGTGACTGATATCATCGCAGTAGATATTCTGGAAGCTTATGGTTTGTTATTGAGCAGGGATTGGTATATGAAACTACAAGGACACTTCTCAATAGATTGGACTCATTTATGGATACCATACAAGCGGAGGATGAATCAAATTATATTTGATAGTGAAGCTCATATGAAGCACATGGTAACCAAGATCGAAGGTAAAAATGAACCTATAAGTTTTTCTAACAAATGTTGGGAATTGTTTTTTAGAAGATGACCATGGTAGTTATACAACACAACTGTATTCATTTCAAGCAGACGAACAATCCAAACTCTTTCATCGCACTTGAACTGATGTAAATGAATGTAAAATAGTAGAAATAGATCATTTTTGTTTTACTAACTCAATTGTAGGGATTGATATTTGGACATTATTTTTTTATGTCTCTAGATCATAGGAAGAAGTTGGGGTGGGTTGCCTATTGATAGATCCTAAAAAACATAAAATTATGATATCCTTATGCCTGGAATTTGAATGCACCAACAACATAGCTGAATATGAGGCCTTGGTTCAAGGTTTGAACATTTCTATTGTGATATCCTACCATATGGAATTTGAATGGACCAACATCATAGATAAATACGAGGCCTTGGTTCAAGGTTTGAAAAATTCTATTGATCTCAAGGTAAGATGTCAAATTGTTTTTAGTGATTCAAAAATCATTGTCAGACAGGTAAAGAACTCTATACACTGCATGTCCCCTCACCTTAAGAGCTACCCGCAAGAGGTAATGGATATTATAAATTATTTATATTCTTTTAACATTACTTATATCCCTCATTATCAAAATCTTGATGTTGATACTCTAGCTAATGAAACATCTAGATTCACTCCTTTGACTAATGGGTTCACAATCGAATTTATTTTTAGGCCTTATGTACCAAACGACATCACCAACTAGAGAGTGTTCAATGATGAATCTTAGTTAATATTATTCCTCACCAGTGCATATATGTTCCAATATTTTTTGATAGATGATGAAGTACACTAGAAAAATCTACAAAAATATGGGGATGATGCAAACAAGATCAAGAGTTATTGTCTCCCAAGAAATGTATTGTCTCTTGAGAAGATTTTCAAATTGCAGTCCATATTAAAAAAAACAACAAATACCAAGAAGAAAAACTCGACTATGATGCATTTCTTGGTAAATATGGGTACTCTGGAACAACCAAAGTTCAACCAATTAGGAACTTTCTACTTAGAGGTGGAGAAGCATAGATTCACACAATTATTCAAGAAATATTGGGATGTGTTTTCATGGACTTCTGAGGACCTGAAAACATATGAAATTCATATCATACAACACATTATTCCCATAAAGGATGGTGTAAAACCTTTTCAACAAAAACTTAGAAAAATACATCCAAATTTTGAACCTTCGATCCAGAAGGAGTTGAAGAAGTTGCTAGATGCTCAGATCATATTTAAAATTTAACATTCAGAATGGGTATGTAATATGGTATCATTAAGGAAGAAATATGGGGAAATCAAGCTATTTGTAGACTTTATAAATCTGAATTGATCTTCTGACAAAGAAAATTATCTTGTTCCCCCCATGGAACAAATCACTACTACATATGGGGTCAATATTAGACAAAACCATTTGATGATAAAGATAAAATCAATCATACCATCAAAAATTACAAAATAATTATTATAATTTTAATCATTTTTTCTAGGCACCCCATGTACATTGTAGTTTCGATGGAATTCTACATCCGTCGATCTTGTGACAATAGTTCATTGATCTATCGATGCATCTAAATAATGCCAACTAGCTATTTGAAAATAGTTTAATGATCATTGACTTGGTAAACTTTAAGATAGTCAACGTTTGTCAGAAGACCGATGACGATTAATGATTTACACTATTTTTTTGTAGGTGCACGATTATAAAATATTTTTCTTCTCATTGTTCATTGCATGAATTATTAGTCTTTTTTCTATTTTCTACTTCCCTCAAATCTAATTCATGATCTACATAGCTCAAATTTTGTACTTTGAAGGTTAATTTTTTTTAACATTTCTTTGTCTCATTTTAAATACCCACATTGGAACCCTAACCATTAGACCCTATTTTATTTGGGGACACAAATTATTGCATGGGAAATAGGTATGAACATGTCTACTCAATTCGATTTAATTACTATATAATTTGTCTTGTTTTAGTTCTCTTTTATTGTTTGATTTTATTACTTGCTTATAGTGAAGCTTTGTAACTTATGTGGTAAAAATGCATGGTTTGTATTTCTTGGTTAATTTTTTACTACTATTATAAACCTTTAATAAATATATTAAAACAATGGCTTAATTCTCTAGTACATATGGGGTCAATATTCGATGACATTTGTACCGTAAGAATATATTCATGTATGTATGTATATTGATTCAATGGATTTTGTTGTAAATATAGGAAATCTGAATGCCAAGGATTACACCTGAAGAGAGTGAAAGGATGCTTGCTAGGTTAAGGAAAGTATTGGAGGCACAAGGTGATGGGAAATGTTATTGCCCTTGCAATCAATGCAGGGGATTTAATAGAGGAAGACTTGTAAGAAAAACATTGAAAGACATTGTTGGAGGTATGGGCATTGTGAAGGGGGGTATGCATATCGTCCCATGGTAAGTTATACATTATATATGTCTTTGTATTGATTGTATTTCCAAAATTTTCTTTCGTTTTAATATTTGTTATATAAACTAATGTTATTTATTATTTGTAATTAAAAATATAATGTAATGTCCCCCACCTCTTAGAGAGGTGATGAGGAGACTCAGCGGCCTGGGCACCCCCACTAGGTCATAGCCTTACACTGAAGGGGGAAGTCAATGAGGCTAAAGTTATATTTTTAAGTTGACTTAAGAAAGGAAAAGGGATTAAAGGTAAATGATAACTCAACAAAAGAATAGAAGATTAACCCTGGGAGTTAACCTAACTCAATAGAGAATTAGAAGGAAAAGGTATAAGTAAGAGGCTGGGGCGCACCTATTATTCATTCTTGTTTTGGATTAGCATTTTCTATTGCTCTTGAGCATTCAGTTTGGGGGTTTTACTGTACAAACCCTTGTGAGCAACTCAGTGGTGAAATATCCACTCACCTTGTTCCACAGCTTGGTCTCGGGGATGAAAGACTCTTCCACACCATTCTAGTCTCAACTCATCTCCATCCAGCGCTTCAGAAGGTAGCAGGCCATACTGTTCTTGTGATTCCAGCAAGGGCGCACCATTATCTAGAGGGAGGTTCGATCCAACTT
The DNA here is from genome assembly GCA_032191745.1 of Picea mariana. Taxonomy (NCBI): domain Eukaryota; kingdom Viridiplantae; phylum Streptophyta; class Pinopsida; order Pinales; family Pinaceae; genus Picea; species Picea mariana. The sequence goes on from JASDQU010687745.1 coordinate 25,153, forward strand.
ATCCAGAGGGCCTGAGGCCATTCCAACACTTGGGTTTTGTTTGCAGGGGCATGATCATTAGTTTGAGGACTTTTCTAGAGAGTTATCATCCTCATATCATTATTTGCAGATTGGGACATCTTGGAGCCATAGGGGATGTCTTGTGATTCAAAAAAACTCAGATCTAGAGAGATCTGCTTGTGATTTGGTCCTGAAACTTCTGCCACAGGATTCTCTTAGCCCGATCTACATTCCGGGAGAGTTTCAAGCCATTTGGAGCTGTATTTCTATAGGGACAAGTTGCATTGGGGTTTTAGCTATTCATGAGGGTGAAACTCCCTTAGGAGATTCATCAGTTGGAGGGGTTAAACTTGGACATTGGGCCTGAAACTTCTAGAGGAGGTTCCCACTGCCCTGATCTATCATTGGGACGAGTTTGAGCTCATTTGGAGCATATTTCCATTAGGGATGAATTCTTGAGGGTTTCAGTCTTCACTTGGAGCATGGCACTCTTCAGCTAGAGTGTTTGACACCCAGATATGTTGGGTATTGGTATTCATTACTTATTCATTCTTTGGAGGCTTCTTTTGTATCAGCAGAGCATTTTGTAGCAGCTCATATCTATTGATTGTATGACCATCTGAGGTTTATGCCAGACCGACCATCTATTGTATTGATTCTGCATAATAAAAAGGTTAGATTTTGCTTGTGCTTCCATATATTGATTATGTTATGATCTTCATGTGTTGGATGAATCTTGGATGCACTTAATAACTCAATAAACACCTGCACAACAATAAATTAGTAGTAGTTAGTGATACCAAGTGAAAAAATTGGCTTGGGATCATTACAGTGGTATCAGATCTTCGATCCTCCAAACCTATGGAGAGATCAGCGCATGCAGAGGTATAGTGGAATTGTTATGGGTCGGAGGAAGAAAAACAACAGTGAAATAGAGGTAGAAATGGAAGGGTCAGGGGATGACCATGAGCCTCAGGGCTTGGCTTTCTTAGTAGTCAAATTTGGTAAGTTCCAGCAAAACATGAACCACACAAAAAGCACCTTGGTCCAACAATTGGATGAGTATTAGGAAACCAGTAGAAGGGGACAGGCTTAAATCTCTGAAACCTTGAAGAAAGTTGATGAGAATCTATAGAAGATGAATGAGAACCAAACTAGGATAACAGACCTCCTGATGCAAGTAACCCATCAAGGAAAGGATCCTAATACGTATGGGAATAAGGAGTTTGGGGGTTCCAGTGGAACCCATGAGGAAGTCAGATATAACCCAGAGAAAGCATCGATATCCAAAGGAATTCTGGGAGGTGGCACGTCCCATGGGAAGATGGGTAGCAGGGCCAATCATAGGCCATACATGCTAGTGTTCACAGATGAACAGCTAGGCCGACACTCGGGTAGCAGAACTAACCCCAGACCATACATGCCCACATTCACAGATGAGCAAGGGCAACATGAACAGTTTGAAGAATTTGTGGAAAAATTGGCCATGAGCACCAAGGAATACTACAGCTTGAATATGAGAGTTCAAAGACAGATGTCCCTAGACCAATATTGCCAACTCGGGTTTAGAAAATAGACTAGGATGAACCATAGGGGCAGATTTGAGTTTGAACGAAGGGCAGGGAAGATAGAGATTCCATACTTTGATGGTATGGCCAAGATGACAGCACAAGCGTGGGTGTAGAAGTTGGATACTTGTCTGCAGCTTAACCCCATGAGAGAGATGGAGGCCATCAAGTTTTCCACTATGTACTTGGATGGAAAGGCCCATGACTGGTGGTATCATGGGCTCACCACACTCGGCCACAATCGGATTTTATCCTATACATAATTCACTCAGAGGCTCATTGATAGATTTGATCAAGGAGATCATGAGCTACATTTCTGGGAGCTCACCCAACTCAAACAAATAGGTACGGCTGAGGCATACATTGATGAATTTCATAGGTTGGCAGTGATGGTGCAAGATATGTCCCCGATCAGGCTCATGATGCTTTTCACAGAAGGGTTGATGGAACCCTTGAAGGGTTGGGTAAAGGCATTCAAGCCTACTAACCTACAAGAGGCCATTTGGAAGACGAGGGATTTGGGTCCAAGTGATAAACCAAAATTCATACCCAGACCTCCTCTTAACAATGGTGGAAGAGATCAAAGGCCTCCAATAAACTAGGGAGGATGTGACCCTAAGGGTTATGACAGGGGTCGTGGAAGAATAGATGATAACACTAGGAGAGAACTGAGAAGGAAGCAACTCTGTTGCACATGAAAGGAACCATGGAATCCCTCACACAAGTGCATGGGACATGGATAGGTACATTACATTGAGGTCACTTTAGATAACAAAGAATAAGATGAAATTGGAAAAATACAGAACATGGAGGCAGAAACCACTGAGGCAACAGAGGAAGAACAAATTACAGGACATGATAGTATGGCCACCTTGGCATCTATCAGTGGAGTTCCTAAGTATAACACATTTCGAATGAGGGGGGTCTTGCAGGGTCAGAGAGTATCATTCTTGATTGATGGAGGAGCTTCCTACAAATTCATTAATGCAGCATTGTTGAAGAGAAGATACATACCCATAGTAGAATTTGAAGGATTCAAAGTGGAGGTTGCAGGAGGAAGCACCATGCCTTGTGATAGATATATTCTAGGCCTAAAGCTTACCTTGGGAAGGCATGAGTTGACACAAGACGTCTATGTCATGTATCTTTCATATACCAACATCATCTTAGGAGTTCAGTGGCTCAGCACATTAGGGCCTATCACCACCAACTACAAAATGATGGAAATGTCATTCACAGAGGAGGGTGGACGAAAGGTAGTGCTTCGGGGCATGACAAGGAATGCTACAAAAGTAGTCACAGCCAAGAGAATGGAAGCCATATTCTGGAGAGATGAAATAGTATATGCAGCCGAATGCAGGGTTGTGACATGTGTGGATGAACAGGGCAAGGTTCATTACACTCCTGAAATCAAGGAAATCCTTGACAAACACCACAAGGTGTTTGAGCCTATTCCTCTGGGGGTTCCACCGGATAGAGGATTTGAGCACATTATTGAGTTAGAGGAAGGGGCCAAACCAATGATGACCACACCATACAGACATCCCAAGCAGTACAAAGCCGAGATAGAAAAGGCCATCAAGGAAATTCTAGACATGGGACACATCC
>JASDQU010687746.1:12171-26709 GCA_032191745.1 Picea mariana
AGCATGGCGAATGTGTGTCGATTATCGGGCCTTAAATAAAATCACAGTGAAAAATCGATACTCTCTTCCTCGTATAGATGATTTATTTGATCAATTAGAGAATGGTGTTTATTTCACTAAGTTGGATTTGCGTAGTGGATATCATCAGATCAGGGTCGCAGAACAGAATGCATGGAAAACTTCCTTTAAAACCAAACAAGGATTGTCTGAGTGGTTAGTTATGTCATTTGGTATTTGTAATGCTATGGGAAATTTCATGCGTGTGATGAATGTTGTATTCAGGCCTTTCCTAGATGACATTGTGATTGTATATTTAGACGACATTCTTATTTTTAGTGACACTTGGGATGAACATGTGAGGTATGTAAATCAAGTATTAGATACTTTGCAAAGGGAAAAGTTGTAGGTAAAATTGTCTAAATGTGAATTTGTCAAGACTGCACTTGTGTACTTAGGTCATATTGTAGGAGGAGGACAATTGAAAATTGATGTAATTGTAAATTGGCCTGAGCCAAAAAGTGTAACCGAAGTCCAACGATTCTTGGGTGTAGTTCAGTATTGGAGGAGGTTCATTTCCTACTTCTCCTTTGTAAAATCTCCTTTGCATGCCTTAACCAATGTGAAGAACACTTTTCAGTGGGAAGGAAAGAAATAAAAATATTTCAACATTTTGAAGGACAATATCAGTACCACACTAGTATTAGAATTGTTGAATATTCAACATCCTTTTGAGATTGAGACAGATGCCAACAGATATGCCATGGGTGCAGTATTGATGCAATATCATAAGCCTATATGTTACCACTTTGAAACGTTTAACCAAGTTGTTGTTAACTATCCTACATATGATAAATAGTTGTATTCATTAGTCTAGAGCATAAAGAAATGGAAGAACTACTTGTTAGGGAAAGAAACAATCATACATACAGATCACCAACCCTTACAGTATGTTCAAGCACAAACCAAGTTGAAACAATCTCGACACTACAGATGGATGGGTTTTCTACAACAATTTCATTTGGTAATCAAGTATAAGAAGGGTACAAGTAACAAGGTAGCTGATATTATTTCTATACCTTCTATTGATGCTTCTATTATTTTGAAGAATAATTCTTTATCTCAAGATAGTTATGCAAAAAAATATGCCATCAATAAAGATTTTAAAGAAGTATATGCGAAGCTAACCCATGGTGCACAAGTAGAGAACTATTGTCTGTATGGAAAATTACTCTACCATCTTGGAAAGTTATGTATTCCTACGAGTGAACAAGTCCATGTAATACGACAAGAACAAACTTCTCTTGTGTCAGGGAATTTTTTGGTAGGAAAAATTATGGCTCATTTGGAGAGGTTTTGTTACTAGCCTCAAATGAAAGAAATTGTAACTAAATATGTAAAGGGGTGTGTGATGTATTCTACTTGTAAGCCCACTAATAGAACAATGGGGCTAATATAATCACCACTTCCTATTCCATCCCATCCATGGGAAAGTATCTCCATGGATTTTATAGGGGGTTTACCAATCATCAAAGGGGGTCATGATTATTTGTATGTTGTAGTGGATAGGTTCAGCAAGATGTGTATTTTGATGCCATGTAAAAAGAAGATAATTGCTGAGTAGACTGTTAATCTCTTCTTTTAGTATGTTTGGGTTCACTTTGGATTACCCACATCCATTGTCTCAGATTGAGATACTCGATTCCTTGGCGAATTTTGGACTAGAATGTGGAGGATGATGTACACCAAATTGAAGAGGAGCACTACTTTCCATCCACAAACCGATGGACAGACAGGGGTGGTAAACTGAAAAATGGTAACTTTTCTTTGAGGCTACAACAACAAGCATCCCAAGTTATGGGATGAATAGATACCCTATGCACATCATGCGTACAACCAAGTTTTACATTCATCCACTTAGATTTCACCTTTTGAGACATTTTTTGGGTACGTACCAAAGGTTTTTTTGGACTTTATGTATGGTATAAATGTCGATGTGAATGAAGAATAGATAGAGGAAAGAGACCACAAGTTCATCCAAAGGATCTAGCAGATACACCAGGAACTCAGGGAATAATTGGAGAAAATTCAAGCATATTATAAAGCTCAGCATGAAAAGCACATGGTTGATCATCAGTTCTAGGTTGGAGACCGGGTATGGCTTCACATCAACAAGGATAGATTGAAGGGTGAAGGAAAAAAACTCAAGCCCATTCGTTATGAACCCTTCACTATCTTGAATAAAAGTGGTACCAATGCTTTTCATTTGGATCTTCCACCTTACATGTAGCTTTACTCAGTTGTGAACGTTGAGAACTTTAAATGTTTTGAGCCTCCCATGATCATGGATCAATATGAGGAAGTTTCAATACCTTCAATTGATTAGTTTGCACTTGAGTAATGTTGAGGAAAAGATATGAAATGATCTCACTCAAGAATTTTTAGATCTTGCTTGGCCAAAGAAAGATAGACGGGAATATCACCCTATGTTTATAGGCATCAAAATTTGTATCCCAATTCACAAGTATTGATTACAAGTTCTTAGGTTGGTTTTTTTATAAATGAAAGCTTGCAGGAAAATTCATTATTTATGTAATTTTATGAATATAACATATGATGAAATAAATATAGAGACAAAAGTAAAAACACCAAGTCAATAATCAAAATAGATGAGACATAAAGCAATCATTTATTTCATTCCAATTTATCAAAAGAATAATTCTCTTTACAAAATTCCCTTAGGAAGTTTTGGACCAAAGTCAAACTTAGATGTCCCCGATGAAAACCATACAAAAGGACCTCCGATAGAAAGTAAAAGAATGAACTTTAAAAGTTGGATCAGCTTGCCACAGATTGCTTCCCACTCAACTCTGCACAATAGCCTTTGTCATTCATGAAATTTAATTCACAAACAGACAAGTCTACATAGACTATCAAAGACAGATCAACACCTTTGAAAAAAAAGTGTCTGAATGATGTAACTCAACCCTGGATCTTGTTGTCTACAATAGGACCTTGATATCATAAAAGAGAATTATGCTTCCAATGAATTAAAGAATGAATGAAAACTGAATTATCTCAACAAAACTCAAAGAGCAAACCTTAGTTATGCTTCTCCTTCTATTCTCCCCGTGTTTCTCCTTTTCCTTTTGCCTTTAAGCAATTATAATTAGTTGAAGTAGTTGAACTACTTCTTTAGTTAAGTTAACTAAAAATCAACCAACATTTTAGTTAAGGGGGAAAAGTAATAAAATCATAATAAGGGTTTTTAATAGATAATAACTAGTAGGTGGGACCCCTTGTGACTCCCTTTAGTTCTTTAACAATCATAACACAACTAGTTAATCAAACAAAACATCCCTCCTTGTGACTCCCATCATTTCTTTCATATTTTGACAATTTATATCAATGATAATTGAAATTGTTTCCAAAAATATATTACCCATATATCCAAAAAACAGTGTGTTGTCTAAAATTTCAGAAGTCAACTATTCTCAACAATCAATAAATAAAAACACTTAAAATCCATATTTTCCACTCTGGGAGGCAATATTTCCTTTGTTTTTGTTGTCACCCTTTGATCTCTTTGAATTTACCTTAGGTTGTGTGGAGCCTTTAGGACTAATCTCACTGATCACATGAGACCAATCATCTCTCAAATGCATGCGGGAGGACATAGATTTGGCAAAGTCATCTGAGGGTGAAGAGGGGGAAGCAACGAATTTTCCTTTTTCAGGAGCATGGTGGGCCTCGATTTTTAACCTTTTTCTTGCATGGGAAGACTATACTCGTGAGTGGACAGGAGAAGCTTGGAAAATTTGATTAACAAGTGGAGGGGAAAGTAGAAACAAGTTAGGCCAGCCACAATGTTGGGAGACTGTCGGGTGGACAGTCTCTTGCCATCCGTCATTTTCAGGGATCTCAGGTTGTAGTGAAACATGAAGGGGTACTTGGATACCAGGGACCTGTGGGGCTTGGAAGGGAGGCATTTCACACCTAGGTTGGACCACTCCTAGCCCAATCCATTTAAAAAATCCATCTTGAAATAGCTAGCCCAACTCTTGCAAGTATGCATCAAATTTTATAGAGAACCTTGGCCTTCTAGGGATCTTGTTCCGATTTGCTCTTCCTCTGTTACCCCAACCATGGATACCTATACTGAAAAAGATCATTCATGTATGCATTATTGATTAGAAAATAGTTTCTTCAACAAACATACATGACAACTCTTTTAAATATGAAACAAAGTTTGGCTCAACAACATATCAAAATCATGCATTCCAATCCATGCAAATCGTTTAATACTTGTCAATGAGTAGGGGTTGAACAAGGTTTCTGGGATATGTGAGTGATTGTATTGAGAAAAAGTGCTAAAATGAGGGGGAATAGATCATGATTGCTTCTCACAAACATAAAAAAAAATCAATTGTATTGTAAATCAAAAGAATAAATCATTGTAATTCATCCATGTCTAATCCTTTAGCTGTCATAATACAAAATTTATCTTAACTATAATTAAATTTTAGGAATAGGGAGTGGATAGTGAATATGGGAAGGCGAGGGGAGTTGCAATGTGTGAAAAGTGAAATAATGGTAGGGAAAAGACCGAATACTATTCATAAAACTAATTAAGTAGTCGATAAAAACCAACTCTGTATTCAATACCAGGATGCCAATACCAATTAACAATTCATGTGTGTCAAAAATTGTTCACTTTCCCACATTCAATTCTTCATAATTTTTTAATCAACACAGTCTATAATAATACTCAGAATCAATATGCCTTTCAGCAGTCTTATTAAGAGAATACTTGTTTCTTTTCATTTATTTTCTTTTCATTTAAACAAAATCAAAAGGAACACACAGTCACATTGCTTCATCTTTGTCCAACATATATTTCTATAGAATATCGACCACTGCCCATAATTCGTAATTTCCAAAATCAAGCATAGACAAAGGTCTTTCCTGAGTTGAACAAACATTTTTAAAACTTGAACAATTTCATTCTTTTGATAATATTAACAAATAACTTGCAATGAAACCATACTACAAAACCCATGCTTCATTTCTGATGGTGCAATAAAACAAAACAATGCACTATGTCTCCATAAACCATACACAGTAAACAACCAAATCACAGTCATCATTTTCCCCAACTTGCAACGATCTCGATTGGGACTAAACAAACACACAACAACGACCAACTAAAATTGACAACACGTTGTAGGAACACAATGACCAACACATAACGAAAAGAGGCAACCCTCTGACTGTATATTACCATTTACTCCCAATAAACCAATTTTAATAAAAAAAAATGATATGGGTTATCGATGCAACTGTCAAAACAAAAGGAGGCAACCCTTCAACTATACACCAATTCTCATCCCCAATTACAACTTTCCAACAACCCAATCCAACAGAGATGAGACAATACTCAAAGCCACTGTCATAACCACTCAACCAACTTATGACATTCAATAATATACTTGACAAGAGTATGATTAGTTGGGGTTAGAAAAATCGGGCTCTGTAACCATGAACACAAGAAATAATCAAGAGTTTTCTTGGTCACCAAAAAATAGAGAGAATGGAGGTCGAACATATCAACAGTGGGTAGAAAACCTTTGAAACAAGGATGGTGGAACCACATGCTTTTATAACTCTCATCTTGTGTAATAGTGTGACATTTCAACACCAGGTAGGGTAGGAAACGATGCAGAGGAGCAACGATTTCTCACTGGACAGAAACAAATACCAAGAATGCATTGAGGCATAATCCTCGTGCTATTCTCAAGAGCCGAATCAATTTATAACAATGCCAATGGAAATGCAAACCCCAAGTATTACCAACAAACATAAGAATACTTCTTGGCATAATGGCCACCCCATAACCAACTGTGTTGATGCCCATATCAAAAAGTTAAGTCCACGAACATGGCTCTAGAAGATACATAGTGACCAAAAGGTAGTTTGAAACATACACAACAACCCCATAGAACTCGAATACAACTGGATATAGTTATCATAACTGTGAGGATGGCAGACAAAAAGGATAAATAGAGTGTAACCCTCCAACAAAATACCCATAACTACTTAAAACAATAAAGAGCCATCACAACTTCCAACACACAGAACAACCAACGAAATCACAACTTCAACAAATCAATCTTTCCATTTGCAAATGAATAGCCACACATTCATTCCATAGAAAAAACCTACGCATTTACACAGTTGCCAATCTCAGGAAAACAAAAACCACCACATTACCGAGCCATCGTTTGTTTCATACATAGAGCAAAATTCATGGATGGGAAAAAAGAACCATACCTGTAACCAATGACCTTAAAAGGGGAAAGTTGGTCGAGCAGTTCCTTCTAGGATTGAATCTTGGATATTAACCATAGTAAAAAAAAATGAAACAATAATCATGCTAGGGTGATAGCCCAGTGGGAGAAGTATGGAGTGACATGAATTTACTGCACGTCGCTTCCATATTCCTCACATTCAATTTCATAGTACACGCCAGCCAACCAAAAACCATCCATTAACCATGCCATTAATTCCATACATTGAAACTTGTGACATATTAATTGCCAATTGTGCCACCCCAATCCATATTAACCATTTCCAAAAACCATACCATACCATATATCAAATGCGCCCAATATAACTCAATATAATTTGTATAGCCAAAATTGCTAGTTAGGATTAATACTAACTTCCTTTTATTTCATTTACACATAACCTCTTAACATAGTATAGTATAGTTGATTTCCTTGAATTTTTTCCATAAGTTTCTTTCCATTGCTCTTGTTTCATGTTGTTACTAACATGTGCCTTGTGCAGGTTAATAGGTAATGAATCATGGTGAGAATATAAAATGTAACACCATTAATATATGCCACTCATAACATGGAATTTAGAGCTTAGGATAATTGAATCATCGCATAAAATGCATTGTTCATCTGCCATTATGTTGCAAACAGAACCAGGACTACATCATCAACCATATAGAAACCTGTAAGTAGCATCGAAACAACATCATAAAATGTGCGATAACACTATCTCTGAGCCTCTGGTCTACAAGGGGGTCCCTCCTACTAGTATTATATATCATTAGCATAGTTTAAATAATAGGCTTTAGCAATACTTTGTGGGCACGATTCCTTGTTGCGATTTTTATCGTCAACAAACATGCGACTCCATAGGGAAATATGTTTCCAACAAATTAAGAAATTAGAATGTATGGTTTCTCATATCAATAACAACAGATCAAGAAGGTATAACCAGAATGATTGTGCAACAGGGGGAAGTGAGTGGATTTAATGGAAAAATGATTGGGAATTTGGGAATAACTCATGAAAAATGTTAATTATGAGGGGGTTTATCCCTATATGCATAATCATTCAACCAAAATTTTCTCTTGACTTCAAGGAGAAAAAAATTATGGACTTTCTCTTTTAACTCTCAAATGGATGAAGAAATGGGAAGCAAAAGCGGGAGGTAACCAGTTTCTTTATAAGACATGAGTGAAAGCAGATAAAAAAATCAATTATGCTTTCATGGGGAACATCGTAACAATTGTGTAAGATTTATTTTTATTGACTAAGAGTACCTTGCAGGAGTGTCACTGTGGCAGAACTAATCCAATCTCTTATTCTTTACCAAAATTAAACTAAAATATGAAAATCAATAAAATTCATGACAAAAAATGGAACTGCAAAATTTTAAAAACAACAGAAATAAAATGGCAGAATTGCAAAAGCAGAAGGAAAGTTATTAAAACAAAATCATAATTTAAACTACTGTAAAAGCATAAATGAAAAGCAGGGATGGAAATGAAAACAAAACTAGACTACTAATATGCATAGAATCCAAACAACGTTAAAAAATTTCAAGTTGGTTCCATGTAATGTTTTAAGTGAGAACCTCTAGTGTTGTAGGAAAGAAATTGCTCATGTAAATATTTTAGAATGTAAGAGTTAGTAACCAGAACAAAAGCATTCTTGAAAGGACCCAACCATAGTTATTGAAACTTTGAGACAATTGATAGCCCTTTAAAGTACACGATTAGATCATCAAGATAGATATGGATAATCTTGTCGATCAAATCGTCAAAAGTTACTTGCATAGGTATTTTAAAAGTGGTATTCGCATCAGATAAGACAAAAGGAATACGTTCATAAGTCAATGTACCCTAATGAGTAATAAAGGTGCTTTTGTATTTATCTGCCCCTTTTACCTTGATTTTATTGTTACTGGAAAAACCGTCAACTAAGGGCATCATCTGTGACCCTGCAACTTGCTGAAAAATTGTTTCCATGTTAGGGAGAGGAAAGTGATCTTTTATAATAGCTCGATTTAATGCGTGAAAATAAATGCATAATATGATATGATCAGTGGCTTTCCGAACCGGGATCAAATTGGAAACCCATTCAGAATACTTGATCGGAAAGATGATTCCAACTTTCAAGAGTTTTTTCAACTCCTTTCGAATAGTTGCTTCCAATGTAGGGTTGATAGGTATTTATTTTTTTCCTAACTAGTTTTATTCCTTCCTTGATGGGAATGGCATGTTGTATAAGATCAGGATAAGAAACACAAAGATCCTCATAATACCAAGCAACTTGGCAAACTTCATTTTATCTTCATAAAAACATTGGGCACATATTTTAACATTCTCTAGAGACTCAAGTGTCCCAATGTTCAAGGAGATGGTTTCACCCACCTTCCTTTTTGAATCCTCTTCTTTATGTTTCTCTTTATTTCCTAAATGACTCGATGAGAATGAACTCTCTAGAGGAGTCAAGCCCTTAGGAATCTTTTTAAATTCTATGGATATAATTCCCTTGGGATTATCAAGTTCATTTTGAATGAAAGAATAGATTATCTCATCATTAGGGAAGACCTACCAGGATTATATATTGTCAGGGATATGTGGATGATATAGAGATTGAAAAGTACAATTAGGTCTGTACGGCAGAAGTTGTTGATTAGGAGAGGATGCAAAAAAAGCTAACCGATCATCCATTGAGTTCAATTCCATCTTAACATGAGTAATGTTGAAATATAATAGGTTCGAGATAAGTGCCCAAACATTTTGGTTGTATCATTTCATCAACTTGTTTCTAGGAGAATATATCTTATGTACAAGCTTCACAACAAGCTCAGAATATCCAAAAGTTGTAATGTGACCAAAACCTAGATTATAGGTGTTTTCAATGCCTAATAATAAAGATTTGAATTTAATGATATTGTTTGTGCAAGAAAACTCCAACCTGTCAGAAATTTTTGAATTTTCCCCACAGGAGTACAAGATAATGCCAGCTCTATTACCTTCACTAGAGCATGAACCATCAAAGTGAATGTGCCGCATACCATCATCTAAATCGATTTTTTCCAAGGGAATTTTATCCTCCTCGACAAAGATGGAATACACCCCTAGGTCCTCTTCGATATAGTTCACATCAAGTTGTGGAATACATTCTATGTAAGGTGAAATCCTTCCCTCTCTAAGGACTATGATGTTTTTACCATTCTGAGGAACAGATAAGTGTGTCCCATCGAGTGAGAGGTATCCACCCTTCAAATCTTGTCAATCTCTTCCTAAGATGATTGAGTGATTGCTTACTAGCATATCAATTACCTAAATACTAAGGGTTGTCCTTATTTTAGGGTGTGTGCACAAAACTGAGGTCACATATTTAATCTCACCTATGGTCATTTGTTTTACACTATTATAAGAGAGCATGCTTCAAGTGTTTTCATTTGTACAAGACAAGCCTAGCTCTTCCATGATAATCTTCGACATTACACTTGGGCTCGAAATGCCATCAATGAGGAAACAATGGGCGATCTTATCCATAACTTTTACAAAAATATAAAAAGGGGGATTTTTTACAGGGTATCTAAAGTTATGTACACCTAATTTGTTTACAGATGAATCCTCTTCATTTACCTCTTTAGAGAGGTTGCCTACAATGGAAGATTTTCCTTCCATGAATTGTTTTAGATGCCCTTGTTGTTCAAGGATGACAACCATGTCCAGAACGGTTGCATCTGCTTTGATGTTGGCCAAATGATTCATAATATTGTATTTGGAAGAGGGGAGATGGGAGGTAATTCCTTGACTCTCAGGAACCTTAGGAATCTGAACAGTAGTATCTAGTGAGGATGATCTTGGGCTAGGATAATTGCGGGGAGGATCATATTTTCCCTTGGGAGCGTAGGATTTGTTCCTAGTATTGATGATCATGAAATCTTTTGGCTCTACAAAATCTAGGACAACGATGGTAGTTTCTGGTATTTTACCAAATATATTATCTTTGTCTCTTTTCCTTACCTCACATGTGGTTTCCTCATGGTGCTCCTCGCAAAAGTTACACCAACTTCGAGGTATGATAGCTTTAGGATGAAAATTATTTTCAATCGGATTTCTAAAGGGGGTGTAGAAGAGAACGAAGCTCTAGGGGTGAGAGGAGGGACATTTCCCTTTCGCTCATATGCTAACAAGCAATTATTCATATCTTGTACTAGATGTAAGAGGGCAGACATGTCTATATGTTTAACCGATTCCCCCTGAGGAAGTCCTATTCTTTTGAGATGTTCTTCATACAAAAAACACATATGCGAAGAAGAATCGAGGTTATCAATGTCTTTTTCCTCAAGCCTTTGATGATTGGGGGAAGTTCATGCATTATAATAATGCATGAAAGCGGCTTGGTTATGAGGTCAAATGAGTTTGGGGATTTGATTGTATAACTTAGTGAAACACAAGTTTAAGGACTTGATGGTCTCATCATATTTATAGGCAATGTTATTGTACACATGTAACTACTCAGTTGGGATTTAGATTGCCCATAGGTGGATTTGAACCAATATAATAAATCCTCCCAAGTAGACAAAATCTTAGGAGGAAGGTCAAAGAAATTGGTCACAGCCTTTCCTTTCAAGGAACTGACAAATAAGCCCATGTAAGTATCGTTGTCATTGGCTCTTATGTTGTGATAGGAATTAGAAAATGATACCAGGTGTTCATTTGTAGTGACAGTGTTATTCCCTGAAAACCTAGGAAGATTCTCTTTGAATTTAGGAAGTGGACGAGTAGCAGGTGCTAGGTTAAGAGGAGAGGAAACATGCCACGGTGTGGTTGTAGTGTCTTCTTCAAATTGAAAAATCCCATACTTTTTAATGACTTTGGTGGGGTTTGTAGTAGATTGGATAGGGACATGATGGCTATATAAGATACCAATCACATACGAAGATGAATACTGAGAGGAGGAAGAACTTCTAGTGCCACTAGATCCACCACTAGATGCCATCTTGTGGATGATAGGTAAGGGAAAGAAAGACGAACTGAAAGAATCAGACAAGGTTCTCCTTAGAGAAATTTGTTGGGTAGATAACACAACATTCCTTCTTCATATTTCAGCAATAGGATTAATTTCAAGTGATAAGCCTCTTCTCCTCCTAGAAACACGAGGGTCTAAGGACATGAAAAGAAGGTCAAAGTTGAAGGAACAAGAAGGTTATTTTTTATTTATAGGTTGTCTAAGTCTAGCTTCCCATGAATGATTAAGCTTAGCCTGAGTATTAGCAGTGTCTAAAATTGTGTAAAACAAATTCTAATGTTGGTCTGATCTTGAATACCGAGCTCAATATTACACTGCCTTGCAACAGGTACAGTCATTAAGAAATAAAATAGTCAAATAATCAATATCAGAAAAATAGATGTATTCGAAGACAATCAAGCATAAAAATCAACCAGGGATATATTAAATATCTCCCCAGTATGGTCGCCAAATAAATGTTGAGGAAAAGGTATGAAATGATCTCACTCAATAATTTTCATATCTTGGCCAAACCAATATAGACGGGAATATCACCCTATGTTTATAGCCATCAAAATTTGTATCCTAATTCACAAGTATTGATTACAAGTTCTTAGGTTGGTTTTTTTATAAATGAAAGCTTGCTGGAAAATTCATTATTTATGTAATTTTATGAATATAATAGATGTTGAAACAAATATAGAGACAGGAATAAAAAAACAAAGTCAATAATCAAAACAAATGACACATAAACCAATCGTTTATTTCATTCCAATTTATCAAAAGAATTGTTTTCTTTACAAAATTCCCTAAGGAAGCTTTGGACCAAAGTCAAAATTAGATGTCCCCAATGAAAACCATACAAAAGGACTTCTAACATAAAGTAAAAAACTAAACTTTAAAATATGGATCATCTTGCCACAGATTGCTGACCACTCGACTCTGCACAATAGCCTTTGTCAGTCATGAAATTTAATTCACAAACAAACAAGTCTACACAAACTATCAAAGAAAGATCAACACCTCTGAAAAAGAAGTGCCAGAATGATGTAATTCAACCCTGGATCTTGTTGTCTACAATAGGACCCTGCTATCATAAAAGAGAATTAGGCTTCCAATGAATTAAAGAATGAATGAAAATTGAATTATCTCAACAAAACTCAAAGAGCATACCTTATTTATGCTTCTCCTTATATTCTCCCATTGTTCCTCCTTTTCCTTTTGCCTTTAATCAATTAGAATTAGTTGAATTAGTTGAACTACTTATTTAGTTAAGTTAACTAAAACTCAACCAACTTTTTAGTTAAGGGGGAAAAGTCATAAAATCATAATACAGGGTTTTAATAGATAATAACTAGTAGGTGGGACCCCTTGTGATTTCCTTTAGTTCTTTAACAATCATAACACAACTAGTTAATAAAAAAAAAACATCCCTCCTTGTGACTCCCATCATTGCTTTCATATTTTGACAATTTATATCAATGATAATTGAAATTATTTCCAAAACTATATTACCCATATATCCAAAAATAGTGTGTTGTCCAAAATTTCAGAAGTCAACTGTTCTCAACAATCAATAAATAAAAAAACTTAAAATCCATATTTTCCACTCTGGGAGGAAATCTTTCCTTTGTTATTTTTGTCACCCTTTGATCTCTCTAAATTTGCCTTAGGTTGTGTGGAGCCTTTAGGCCTAATCTCACTGGTCACATGACAACAATCATCTCTCAAATGCCTGGAAGAGGACACAGATTTGGCAAAGTCATTTGAGGGTGAGGAGGGGGCAGCAACCAGTTTTTCTTTGTTAGGAGCATGGTGGGCCTCGGTTTTTAACTTTTTGCTTACATGGGAATATTGTACTGGTGAGTGGACAGGGGCATATTGGACAATTGTATTAATAAGTGGAGGGGTAGGTAGAGACAAGTTAGGCCAGGCACGGTGTTGGGAGGCTGTCGGGTGGACAATCTCTTGCCATCCATCATTTTCGGGGATCTTAGGTTGTAGTGAAACATGAGGGGCTACTGGGATACCAGGAACCTATGGGTCTTGGAAGGCCTAGGTTGGACCACTCCTTTCCCAATCGAGTTAAAAAATCCATCTTGAAATAGTTGGCCTAACTCATACAAGTCTACATCAAAGTGTATAGAGAACCTTGTCCTTCTAGGGCCCCTGTTCCAATTTTCTCTTCCTCTGTTACCCCAACCATGGCTACCTCTGCTGAAAAAGATCATTCCTATATGAATTATTGATTAGCAAATAGTTTCTTCAACAACCATACATGACAACTCTTTTAAATATGAAACAAAGTTTGGCTCAACAACATATCATACTCATGCAATACAATCCAAATAAATCATTTAATACTTGTCAATGAGAAGGGGGTGAACAAGGGTTATGGGATATGTGAGGGATTGTATTAAGCGAAAATTGTTAAAATGAGGGGGAATAGATCATGAACATTGCTCACAAACATCAAACAATCAACTGTATCATAAATCAAAAGAATATATCACTGTAATTCATCCCTGTGGGATCCTTTAACTGTCATAATATATAATTTATCTTAACTATAATTAAAGTTTATGAATAGGGAGTGGATAGTGAATATGGGAAGGCGAGGGGAGTTGTAATGTGTGAAAAGTGAAAGAATGGTAGGGAAAATAATGGATATTGTTCGTAAAACTAATTAAGTAATCCATGAAAAACAACTCTATAATCAATACGAGGATACCAATTAACAATTCCTGTGTGTCAAAAATTATTCACTGTCCCACATTCAATTCTTCAAAAAACTTTAATCAACACAGTGTATAATCACACTCAAAATCACTATGCCTTTCAACAGTCTTATTAAGAGAATACTTGTTTCTTTTCATTTATTTTATTTTCATTTAAACAAAATCAAAAGGAACACACAGTCACATTGCTTCATCTCTTTCCAACATATATTTCTATAGAATATTGACCACTGCCCATAATTCATAATTTCCAAAGTCAAACAGAGACACAGGTCTTTGCCAAGTTGAACATACCTTTTTAAAACTTGCCCGATTTCATTCTTTTGACAATATTAACAAATAACTTGCAATGAAACCATACTACAAAACCCATGCTTCATTTTTGATGGTGCAATAAAACAAAAAAATGCACTATGTCTCCATAAACCATACATAGTAAAAAATCAAGTCATAGCCATCATTTTCCCCAA
>JASDQU010687747.1:704-11409 GCA_032191745.1 Picea mariana
CTGTCGACGTAAAAGTTCTAACATACAATTTTTTTTGAGTTCTTTATTACTTTAAGAAGAATTATTTTCATGTTAAGGTGTATGTTCAAATATTAACCATCCTTTCCTATTTAGGAGTCATAAAAATTTGTATAATGGCCACTCTATATGTTAGTAACATGTGCCCAATTTTGAGAAGAATTATTTTCATGTTAAGGAGGGGTGTTCAAGTATTAACCATCCAATACTATTCAGGAGTAATAAATATGTGTATAACAGTCACTTTGTATATTAGTGACATGTGACCAATGTAACGTTTAAACGTTGAGGTAAAAATTTAGATGGTTAAACCACTGTAACCATCTAAGGGGTGTTATAAATTGTAATAAGACATTATTAGAGTTTTGAGTTTTCCAGGAATTGATTAGTAGTAAGGAGACTAAGCTGGGCCAATAGCAGCATCCATACTGCCTTCAATAATCTGGGACAGTGATGGAAACCATACCTTCTCAGAAAAGTTTCTGTTGTGCAGTTCGAGATCAAGATCGATGTTATCAGAACTGGGAACTGGACCAAACCAGTCGACCTCAAAAATGCGAAACCGGAGCAGACTGGAAAAAAACCAATAAAAAGAACCAGTCGACCAAAAACTAGATAAAATATTCAAATTTTGAAAAGAAACATATATATTCATGTGCATCCATATGAATCCAAACCATAGAGGGCTTGATGCTCTTGATTAAATGCCAGTTCCATACCCTCATACATGATAGAATCCAGTGGAAATGTTGCAATCCTGCCAATCTTGAAATCCTGAAAACTGTTAAAGTCTGTTGAATTTTGAATGGGACCTAAAATTCTACTTTCTCCATATGAAGTCCAATGAGGTTGGAACCACTCTCAAACATCCTGAAACAATTAATGTTAAAAATTTTAGTTAAAGGATGAAAATGAAAGACATTCTCTTTATCTTTAAATTTTTTCCATTTACTTCCGCCAAAAACAATTCTGTGCCACCAGGATGAAAATGAAAGACATTCTCTTTATCTTTAATTTTTTTCCATTTACTTCGGCCAAAAACAATTCTGTGCCACCAGTCGGCCCGGATTTGCCTCCAAACAGGTTCAACTGGCCGGTTTTGGCAGACCGGAACAGTTTTAATAACACTGATCAAGATTATTTCTGTTTTGGCTAAGATTTACATCTGATGTTCAAAATGTTATTGAAGAGCTCCAACATAATGTATTTGAGAATACATATCAGCTATATTTAGTTTACTGTTGGTGTTTTACTGCAATGACTAGTTAGTAATAGGTATACTGAAAGTTGCTGTACTATTAATTATTGAATCTATAGTTGCATACCTGGTTGTAATTATTATGTTATTTTCAGTAAGATTAGTCTGTTATTAGGTAGTTTCTGAGTTCACAATATTCAGGTTCATAATAGGCATTATCAGAGGGCAACTTTTTAATTTCAGATGATAAACTCATACATGTAATAACCAATTCAAAAGATTTGGGCAAACTGTTAAGCACAACAGTAGTTAGATGCCGGTTATTAATTTTAACACCAACTGAAATTAATTTATCAATCAACTCTTTAAGTTTGGTGAAGTGATCTCTAACTAATTCACCTGCACTCATCCTCAAGTTGAATAACTGATATAGGAGCTAAGTCACCACGTTCAACTTATTTCAATTTTCACCAATGAAGTTCAAAATTCAACACATTCAACAAGCATCCACATGAATTTGTTAAAAATCAGCCAATAAATTCATCTTTCAGCTGAGCCGCCATTTAATAATTAGTTTTTCGTGTGTTCTTTAAAATTGTTGTTGAATGAGATGAACTTCCTCTGCATGCGTCATCAATCATATGGATGCCCTAATAAATCTTCTTAAAGTGCTCTGCATTGCATACTTGCATGAATTGGTCATCATAACGTTTGCTATAATGCCTCTGTGCATGGTTACTAGAATCTCTCTGTATCCAATGGATGTCAGGAATGGTTCCCTGAATATAACTTGATGGAAAGTCTCTGATTTAATTCACGAGTCTTGAAGGAATGTTGAATTTGTTAAAGTACGCCGAATCTCGATGTCGTGCAATGAGAATAACTTAATTTCCAAGCAAAACCCGACCAGTTAGGTTAACTTTATCATGATAAATCTATATGCTTTATTATGTGTAGCTTATATACGATATGAAATAAAGACAATATTGTTATTACGAACATAAGTTATATATATTAATAGATGAATTACAAACATAAGTTATATATATTAATAGATGAATTTTAAATTTATATATTTATTATGTGATATAAATAACATTAAAAGGATATGTGAGATATATAAATTTAATATTAAATTTATATAAGTTATATAATAAACAAATAAACTTTTCTTTTTAAAGATATATTATTATATTGTTTTTTAATATTCGAACTTAACAACCCATAGGAGTGTGGTCTAGCAGCAAGTGGCAAGGTGATCAGGCTTGTATTAACGCAGAGACACTTTCAAAACCCCCAGAATGGGTGCAGATGAGGCCAGGTGCAAGTCCTGTGTGACTTTTATCGCATAGATATGCCCCTCATAGCACAACAGCAGCTTTGGCCATAGAGATTCTATGAGACATATTTCTCAAAATAAAAAATGTCCAATCTTCTTGAAGGATTTTATCAAATGCTATTGGCATGGCAAATCTTTTCCAAATTTTACTGTTGTCGAATTCAAACACGAACCAAGTGATTCAGTTTATGACACTGGCCACAATGGATGTCTCATACAAGGACTTCAATTTGCCCCATTCATCTCTCAACATGCTTACTCCTCGTGAGCCGATTGTTGTTGGGATGTTGACCTGGCATTACGCCATGATGAATCCGATTTACCCTGGGTACCATCCTCAGAATGACGGTGAGCCGGGTGGGTTTCCCCAGGAAATGCATGACGTGAATTGGAAAATGATATCGCACACACACACACACACACATTCTACATGTTCAATGTGCGGTGTAACATTATCTGACAACAACATCCCAATGATCACCAGTGCTTCTTCCCTGTCCTAGTCAAATAGTATTTCTTTCTTTATACCACCTTTGGGTCTTTGTACCTAGAAATTCTTAATTTACATATAGCGCTACTAAAAGGGCTTTCTTAAAGATCATATGATACATTTGAATTTTCATATCCTTCCCTGTTGATTGCTATATACAATTTAATTCTGTGTGTATTTAACTGAAAAAATTTTAATTTTAAAATCAAATACCATGAATAATAAACAGAATTCCTCTTACCTGCTCCGATGACTCTGAAATTTGACATTTAAGTCAGTGTGTGCAGAAAATGATATACGCAGGTGGCATGACGCTACATGTTCTGGAAGCAAATATCTAAATTTCAAACAAATAACATGAAAATGTCAGTCAGATATTAATGTCAAGAATGCTTTAATCTCCAAGGCAGTGTCATCAAATTCTAAATAGAAGAATACAGTTCCATATACACATTTTACTTAATATACATAGAAGAATACACAATCACCTTGGTATGCTTCGTCCATCCAGGGCACTTCTTGCAGAAGCAGCAGTGTCTGCATCACTAAACTGCACCAGTGCCTGTCCACAAAAGTCATATTAATGCCTGGCACATAACATTACGATTTTCAAGATCCTACCCCATTGCTTTAGATCCAAACCTGAAAACCTGCAGTCTTCTCAAAAGTAGCAATCTTATGCACGAACCCAAAAGCTGAAAATACCTGTACCAAAAAGCAGTTTCCAGTTATCGTCAAGCTTGAAAAGTTACAAAGTAAACAGCCTTTCACGATATTCTGCTAAAATCAAGTACAAAAATAGGCAAAATAAATCCAACTCCTAGTTCTGTGATGCAATATACAAAAAAAAAATCAGTAAAACAAACAAATGAAGGAAATACAGCATCTCCCAGTTTCTTATATAATAATAATAATAAGCCTTCCCCCATCAAAGCTTGAAACATCTTCAGACTGGCAAACATGCAAAAAGAAGGCTGGAGGAGGCGCCAAAGGCAGTAAATCCAAAGCAATTTGTTAAAGCTTAAGCAGAGGATCTGAAGGCCTTGAAAAATCAGACCGAGCTTGTAYCCAAGAGAATAAAGAGAAAGCCGCCCTTGCAGAGGCACTCTCCCAAAGCCTAATTCCCTCTGCTAAAAAAGAGACAGATCTGAGTACAAAAAGTCTGTGAGAAGCCAACCTCGGAAGCAGAGAAATCTCARGGCCCAAAGTTTGTTTAACAGATTCTCTTGCGGCTTGAAACCAGCCTRCATCAATCCTATGATTCACCCTCTCAGCAGAAAATCCCACWCCCCAAGATCAAGATATGCAAGACAACTATTAAGAGAGAGAATGAAAGAGAAGCGCAGAATCAAAGTTAATCCTAAATCTGTTTCTGGATCTGTTTCCTTCAGGACCTCTCTTAAGAAAATTACTGGTAATAAATCAAGGGCACATACTMATGTTCTGTCAGATACAAATATAGATCTCCGATCTCTTATTAGCCAGAATCTGTTGTATGCTCAAAAGAGCTTTTGATTTTCAAAAATATATAGAAATATTTTATTTACCAATAATAATAATAATAGCAGGGACTCTCATCCAAGCTTAAGACAATTTAAAAAACAAATACAAATAAAAATACACTATGAAATGCCATCATAGAAATCTGCAACAAACATCTCCAAAAAATAGGCATTCCTCATCAATTGATAACAGATAATAGAAATTTATATTAGTAATTAGGCAAACAAATATTAGCCCATTTACAAAAGAGCAGACCCAAAGGAAAGAATTATGAACTTCAAAAAGTGGCCATCCTTCAGGCTGTGGAATTTTAAACTGGGTTTTAAGGATACAGAAAAGAAGAAGAGTGAGATGAATCAAGAACAATCTGAACTTTATCAGGCTGTAGGGTTAGGAGCAGTAGGGTCAAGAGACAGGGTTAAGCAAAACACACGTGCGTTTTCTCCCGATGCAGTGGGCTGCCATCGAAAATGTGTCCGTGTAGAGTTATGTCAAACACAAGCCATAACATCAAGTATAACCCCTTGTTTGTAACTGAAATACACAAGACAAGACACATCAAAAATGCTTACATACCCTCTACCTTGTTTTAGAGACAAAAATATAAGCATAGTCCACAACCTGAATCTAAATAAAGTTAGGATTAGTTTAATATAATATCACCTTTCCTGCTGCCTCTTAAGTGTTGTTCTCAAAACTTACCAAATGCAAAACATCAATGCTGACATCCCCAGAATCGACACCCTCAATTGTCACCAACAATACATTGCTGGCAACATCTCCAGTGCTTTTATTGTTTACAATTTCTTGCCTGTTTGAGTATTGGAGGTAAACACTTTTGCCTCGTACCTGAGCAGGTTCTGATGATGAAGCATAATATGAAACCATTGCAATGGCTTGATTCAAATCTACCTAAAAGCACCAAAAGTACACAACCAAAATTTAGTATTGAATAAATAAAATATATCATAGAAACCTTTGTAACAAGAATAAGTAGAAGATAGCTTTCAGTGAAAAATGCCAAGAACAATTGTCGCCCCTTGTTCCAACTTTCCAAATCAACTCAATTTTCATAATTCCTATGAATATAACTCTAGAAAATTATTATGCAGGCCTCCTTTCCAGATCAACTCAATTTTCATAACTGGTATGAATATAAGACTAGAAAACTATCATGCGAGCCTCCTATCAATGAAATATAACTCTAGAAAACTATCATGCGAGCCCCCTATCAATGAAATAACCTGTTTAATACAGATGCATTTAAGATTAAGGCCACACAAGAAAAAATAGCTTGCACCATCATGCAGTTGAAGTCATACATTTGCACCATCCAGAATGTGTGAGTGGCATTCCATCTATTGTGTGTGCATCTGCAAAACAGTTATGTTTTGCTGTCACTAGAGATTGAGGAGATTGTCACATGGGGCTTATGATAACTGCACCCACCAACTGGAAAGCTGAATGTCTTAACCATCATTGAAAGGTTAAATTATGATAAGTATTTTCTATGTGCACATAGACAAGATTTATTCATCAAAATGTTAGGCAGTGGGGAATTTTGTGAAGTTGCCAACTGAAAAGGCAAAGATTTGACTGCTTTGCGGCATCAAGGGAAAATATAGACTTGTTCTAGACGGGCTTTTAGTAATTTTAGCCACTGCACAGTTTTATAGGGGGATGAAGCCCTTGAAATTATATAAAATATATTTTTAAAATGTAAACATTAGTACTATCCATCAACTATTACATATTCTGACTCTCAAAAATAGTTCTATGTTCAAGATGCACCAAACAGGATGGAACCTAGGGGGCAAAGCCTATTTTAGCACCCTTATCAGATGTTGAGCTTATTGCAATTCTAGTCTTCTACATGCACTGGGAAAATTGACCTGAACTTGAGCCTATTCATACTCCCCAATGGAACCTGGGGACAAAGCCTATTTTGGCACACCCTTATCAAATGTTGAGCTTATTGCAATTATATTCTTCTCCATGCAATGGCAAAATTGGTGTGGGCTTGAGCTTTGCTACTCAACTCATACTCACCGAGCCAGGTAACTAGGGATAATCGGCATACTCATCGGTATGGAAAAACTACAGCCAGTACTGCACAACCAATAATCGACCAGTGGGTTGTGAGTAAAACTACAGCCAGTATTGCACATCCAATAATCGACCAATGGGTTGTGGGTATGGAACCAAGCATCATGATTACTGAGCTGAGCTGAGAATGTACAGAGAAAAGCATTGCAAGTACAGAGCCAAGCATCATGACTACAAGTATTGACTGCCCAATTCTTAGTCAACGCTGCAGAGTACTTAGACAAATGGCATACTCCAGATCTATGTTACTGCATCCACCCATGGAGAATCCAGGATTCATCCCAAGGCCCTTAAACCCTAACTTTTGCCTATAAAATAGCCCTCCCCCCATTCTAAAACACGCAACAGTGTTTTTCATAGCACTCTGCATTTCTGACTTTGTGAGAGCAATTCGAGCAAAATATACTTTGTGCTCTAGATTTTCTATATTTCTGGTTCACATTTTTTCCAATGATGTGTTTATGTGTGTGTTGTTTCCCCGTACCCAGATCCTGATGCTTTGAAAAATCCAGCAAATGTGTATCTGGAATGGGGCCATTTCCATGCAACTTAACTCAGCATACTCACAAATTCGTGATTATGGTCATTTGTTCAATTATTAAACATTCACTGTGGTTTTTATTTTCTTTTAAGAAAGTAAGACTCTAGGTTCAGACATATGCCTCACACCTATATGATGCCCATGATTACACTAGTGTGGCTTGACAATCTAACCAGCCAGTTAGATCCCTTACTTATTATAGTAGTCCTGGAAGGCATTCCTACCCACCAAGACGACTTCATTTAATCATAGATCATCCATGGTTGAAGCTTGTAGAGTAGCTCCAAAACCCAGAGTCATCTATGTTTGTGGAGTTACTCAGAATTGGAGAAATTATTGACCATCAGAGTGAAAGAAAGTCTGCAGGGTGGGTAGAAATGCCCTTCTCAGTGAGCCAGAGAACTTCTCAGACTACATACAACTACTTTTCTAGGTAGTTAATACTAAAGACCCACTAGCCTAATCTCTGTATGCCTTCAGAGAACAAAGACTTTCACTTACTTCAAACTTCTATAAAAGAAAAAGCATTCCCCTCACTACACTCGGTAAAGGTTTTTCTTTCAAGTAGAAGTTTTACCTTGCTGCTGGTGCAAGTTTCATCTCCCCGTATCTCAGTTATCCATGGTTCCTAGAGTGGGAGTGTGCTATTTGCCCCTCCTATTTGTTGTCGTTTATCCATTCATTAATGATCCCATACTTCCAATAGGCAAATGTTTATCAGGGCCTGATGAACATAGGCCAATTAGTCTAACTCTAAGGCTAGTCAGACCCTTCCTATATCAATATTGCCTCGACATGGTTGCTTACTCTCCCGTGATTATGCACTCCTGTAAGGAAGTCTTCCCTTCAATGATGTCATACAAGCCAAAGCTATGTTGATCATTTTCTCCTACTTTATAAAGCTGTTATGCCAACATAATTATAAGAACCAGTCTATATGACAACATTTTCCAAAACATGTTCGTTATGGCTGTGATCTTGTGGCAGYTGGAGCACATGCCATGATGATTACCCAGGTTCAGATGCAGTTGACTGAATCTTTCTGAGGCATGTATCGCAGTAATGTGGCAAGGCTTGCTCCATAATTTAAAGGTGTTGTTAAAGGCAGTTTCCATTCAAATGAAGCTAGRTGTAAAGTCTTGGGTGATTTTGATGCAATAGATACCCCTCAATAGCAGCTTTGTCGACAAAGACCTTCCGGTTGTAAAGCTAATATTGTAAGTTCTAACTTCTAAAACCCCTACAGTGAAAGGGAGTTTGCCAAACAAAACAAAAAACACCATTATCTAAACCATCAATTTGACATCAACAAATTATATTCAAATTCAAAGCTAATTCCAATTACTTTTCCAAATCAAGGTCAGAGAAACCAGGCTTGGGACTTCTATACACTGTTTGCCAATTTGTGGCAAGGTTTATCCTTGTAACGACCTGTTTCACACAGTGTTCTATCAAGCAATTCTGTAGATAAGTCAAACTAGATTTAACTTGATATATCTGTCCTTCAGTACCTCGCAGTCTAATTTAAGATCTCCCAGGAGCTTATTCTCTTTTTTAAGTACTTCCTCAAAACCCAAGAAAAGCATTACACAACTGACCCAAATAGGCCGGGCACCACAAGCAGCCTGCTTGAGCGGACAAAAAGATCCTCGACGGAGGAATCACTAAACACAAATACTTTCCTTTGGCTACGCTGCTGAGAGGGTACTCCGCTGTCAAAATTACCCAGGATTTACAGCTAGCCCAAACTACTTCTTGATGCCTCCAGTGAATTAAACCTTGATGTGCGGGTAGATATGACACCTTCTTTGCCGCTGAACCATACATTGACAACTCATTCTAATTCCATCTGTCAGACCATATTTGAGGTGATTTATTTGCAGATGCAAGCTCGACAGGAAACGGCCAATAGTCAAGAAGGATTTCAAGCGGAGTTTATTTCGCGGAAGTCACCAGTTCAAATTTCACACGATTATTGTAAGGGCTCGGCAAAACGCTTATGGAGATTTCACCGCAAGCTTGTTGACCGAGTTCACTGGTAGCAACGGGCAACAATAAATCCCCAATCGCTCATAAAATTGATTTCTTATGAACATGGATCCAGACTACCTTATAGGCCTTTTTCCCTTGAGCATTGATTCAGATCGCGGTTTGTGTATTTTGATCTAGGTTAGACATTTATTAATAAATTTTACGCAGAAGAAGACTTGAGAGGGATCGTACTCGGGACGCCCGACTGATAACAAAAAATGATTGAGCTTTCAATTTAAATAATAATATAAAGCTTAGAGAGAGAGGCGAAAATACTTACAAATTCAACAAAAGCCTGGTTATGGTTGGCTCCCACATTACACTTAGTATTTACAATTCTCCCGAATGGCTTGCAGAGTTCAATAAGCTCCTCTTCGGTACATTCCCAGGGAAGATTTCTGAGATGCAGAACCTTCGAAGGGGGCTGCGTGTATCGAAACTGGGGCTGACCGGCTGAGGAAGCCATTGTTATGTGTAAAAAGGCTTGTGAAGAAAGGCTTCGCAACTGAAACGAGGAGGGATTCGAACCCTAGACCGCCATGGGAAGAAGCGAATAAAACCCTTATTGCTGTTCTTGTTCTTCCCCTTGTACGGGGCCTTTTCTGTCAGAAGACTTCTGCGTGGTGAACCCAAATACAATCACGTCTACGCCTCCGGCTAAATAATGTACACAAGGTCTAAATACATAGTCTGTGTACGGTCTACGTATATTGTCTCCGTATGTATGTGTTAGTGGATATATAAAAATCCTACCATGTAGAAAGAAGGATTCACAGTAGTAGTGGAAAGTATCCTGAGAAGCCATGAAATAGGCGTATTCAAAGTGGCTTTACCCTCTTAACCGACGGTTTCTTTATCATTTAAAGAGATTTTAAAAAATTAAAGAGTAAATGTTTTTTCCAAGTGGATTTACACTTGTTTTATTTTTATTATTATAGTTTAATTTTTTATTTTCATATATATATTTTTTTATTATAAATAAAAAAAATGTTAATATTATGGAGTTTAATTTTTTTCCATTTTAATTTATTAGGATGAAGTGGATTTACACTTGTTTTGTTTTTATTATTATAATTTATTTTTTTATTTTCATATATATATTTTTTTATTATAAATAAAAAAAATGTTAATATTATGGAGTTTAATTTTTTTCCATTTTAATTTATTAGGATGAAGTTATTGACGTATCTCATCCATATTGAGTCGTAAAGTGTATTTAGGTGTATCTCACTTTTCTTGATGCAAGTAACATAAATCCATCGTAATTATGGAGTTTAATTTTTTTTCATTTTAATTTATTAGGATGAAGTTATTGACGTATCTCATCCATATTGAATCGTAAAGTGTATTTAGGTGTATCTCTCTTTTTTTTTTTATGCAAGTAACATAAATCCATCGTAATCTAAGATATCTTAGACACTTAGAGAGATCAAATAAAACATACTTGCAAATGTGAACCCTTAAAAGCTTTAGGATTAA
>JASDQU010687747.1:18543-37374 GCA_032191745.1 Picea mariana
GAAATACCGTGGGGCTCTACATAGATACATCCAAATTGCAATGGATTTCATGGACATCTCATCACTCGGTGATGCTTATTGATATGTTGTTAAAATCAAGCAGAAATTTAGGCACCAGAACAAACAGGAGTTCGAGACTGCAAATCCGCAACAACCAAAGTATGATAAAGACGACCCTAACAAACAGTCTCTTGAAAACCAGTCCAAGCCACAGGAAAAGAAGGGTCATGGGAAGACGAAGAAGGACACCGAAAAATGGTGTGATTTCCGCAAAATCCCCTGGCACAACACCAATGAATCTCGCTCAAAATAGTCATTGGTGGCCGAAATCAAAGACAAGGAGCTGAACCCTAATTCAGAATCTGATTCAGAAAATACTGACAGAAGACAAATCATCAACGCAGACCCCACTGTTATTGTCGTGATCGCAGCAATTCAACCAAAAGAACCAATAGATCTTGAAGAGGGGGAGCGACTTTTTCATTCAAATATGTGGGTAAAGGGGTCAGAAGCCATAAGAACCTCATCTTAGTAGAGGTCGTCAAATAGTTGGGATTGTCGACAACACCACACCCACAACCATACAACATTAGGTGGCTTCATCAGGGACAAGATCTCTGTGTCAGCCAACAGTGTCGATTGTCATACAACATCCATCCCTTCAAGGATGAGGTATTATGTGATGTTGCCCCGTTGGATGTCTATGATGTTCTCTTGGGCCAGCCTTATATGTGAATGCGTCATGTTATTTATGAGTCTCAACCCTGTAGTGTCATTGTTACTCTAGGGGGTCATCTCTACAGGATACTAGAGGTGGTTCTGACTACTATCCCACCTAAACTGTGCTGCAAGGTATTATCTCATACTACAAAATTTAGCGTCTTCACAATATGTTCAAAAGGTGAACAGAAGGATACTACAACCACTACAGCCTTGGCCCAAGCACCTTTGAAGCAGGTCGACAAGACTGCAGCAAAGCGCAAAGATTCCTTCTGCACACAAACATCTCATGTAGTCAAACTGGTTAAAAAGGTACAACCCTTCCAGCCACGAGTTCGTGAAAACTTTCAAAAATCTAAGCAACGCAACTTCTCCAACAAGGCAAGCAGCTCATCAAGATGCAAATTCATCAAACTATTTTCCCTCTCCCCCGGGCACTCAACGCAATGGATAACATTGCTTCATAAGGAGGGAGGATTGATCTAGGTGGATATCGGTGGCCACCCACCTTTTCCAACTCGCTCAAAATAGATTTCTGACAATTTTGGCAATTTACTATTTTTAGCAGTTTTTAACTTTCGTGGCCATTTTGAGGGCCTAAATAAAGGTTTTTGGGGATTGAGCTTCTCAATGATATCCAAAGGCTCTGATTGAGCCCCCAAATTGAATCTCCTCGACGATACCTTTCCAATGAGCCATCGTGTACCCCAAACGAAGATCGCATGCCAAAGTTACGCCCTCGGGAAGTTGATACACCAAACTGCTCAAAACGAGGTCCACAAAACTGTTGGTTTTTCATCTTCCGGAGTTAGGGTTTTGGATTTTCTTTATGATAAAAAGGTCTTTGGAGCCTCATTGTAAAATCATCTTCTCATGGATGTGAGTAGCCGTCACATCTCTTCTCAGAGACAAGCTGCCACCATTCTAGTGACTCTTTCACTCTGTATTTTTACAGTCTTTGTACATTTTCGCTCATTAATAAAAGATTGTGTATTATTGTATCTCTGTGTTTATGGTTGCATCTTTGATAAATTTCAGTTATATTATTGGATATCCGAGATATCTCTGTACATTGCTTTATTATATCTTCGCTCTCATTTCGTGCCAAAAATAATCTAGATCAGTGGTATAAGAGCAGGTTGTTCTTGATCGGGTTTTCTTTCAGTGCTTGTCCCCAATGAGGTCCGAGTATAGCAAGTTGGGTCTCGAGCCTGTCTCTTTAAAAGACAATTGCCCTCGCACGCCCAAGAAACCTTCCATGGCGAAAGGAAAGAAAAACGACGGAGTAAATGATTCTATCAATCTCTTGCTTGAGCAAGCTCTCGCGCGATAGAGGGACGAAATGATGAAGACTTTTTCCCACATCCTTCAACGCCTGCTGATAGCAACAGGCGCATCTTCATCAAAAAACCACTTTGGAAGCATCTCTCCTTTCAAGGTACAGGTTAATTTTGATATTCCTGTATTTGAAGGTCAGATAGATGCGGATGCCCTAGACAAATGGTTAAATCTGCTAGAAGGTTATTTCCTTGTTCACCATTTTTCTGACAGGGAAAATATCACCTTCGCACTCCTTAAAGTTCTCCTCCATGTCAAACATTGGTGAGAAACTTACTGGAGCAAAGTTCCACAGAAGAGTATGGAATATATGGGGTCGATCCCACTTGGGATTTTTTTGTGGACGCGGTAAAGGAACAGTATTACCCTATTGGCAACTATGAGGACCAGTATATGAGATGGCCCACACTACGACAAGAGAGGGGCCAAGCAGTTTCGGAGTTCACCAATACCTTCCATACCTTGCGCACCAATCTAGGTATCAAAGACTTCGAACGACATTTGGTTCAGAAATACCATGGGACTCTACACAGATACATCCAAACTGAAATGGATTTTCTGGACATCTCATCACTCGGTGTTGCTTATTGATATGCTGTTAAAATCGAGCAGAAATTTAAGCACTAGAACAAACGGGAGTTCAGGACTGCAAATCTGCAACAACCAAAGTATGATAAAGATGACCCTAACAAATAGTCTCCCAAAAACTAGTCCAAGCCACATGAAAAGAAGGGTCATGGGAAGACGAAGGACACCGAAAAATGGTGTGATTTCCACAAAATCCCCTGGCACAACACCGATGAATGTCGCTCAAAACAGTCATTGGTGGCCGAAATCAAAGACAAGAAGCCGAACCCTGATTCAAAATCTGATTCAGAAAATACTGATAGAAGACAGATCATCGACGGAGACCCCACTGTTATTGTCGTAACCGCATCAATTCAACCAAAATAACCAACAGATCCTAAAGAGGGGGAGCGCCTTTTTCATTCACAGATGTGGGTGAAGGGGACTTCGCTGCATTTTATTGTTGATAGCGGAAGCCAGAAGAACCTCATCTCAATAGA
This sequence comes from Picea mariana, assembly GCA_032191745.1. Lineage (NCBI taxonomy): Eukaryota > Viridiplantae > Streptophyta > Pinopsida > Pinales > Pinaceae > Picea > Picea mariana. The sequence goes on from JASDQU010687747.1 coordinate 21,669, forward strand.
GGTCGTCAAACAGTTGGGATTGCCGACAACACCACACCCACAACCATACAACATTAGGTGGCTTCACTAGGGACGAGATATCTGTGTCACCCAGTAGTGTCGATTGTCATACAACATCCAACCCTTCAAGGATGAGGTATTATGTGATGTTGCCCTGCTGGATGTCTGTGATGTTCTCTTGGGCCAACTTTTTATGTGGAAGTGCCATGCTATCTATGAGTCTTGACCCCGTAGTGTCATTGTTACTCTAGGGGGTCATCTCTACAAGATACTAGAGGTGGTTTTGACTACTGTTTCACCTAAACAGTGCCGCAAGGTATTATCTCATACTACAAAATTTAGCTTCTTCACAATATGTTCAAAAGGTGAACAGAAGGATACTGCAACCACTACAGCCTTGGCCCAAGCACCTTCTATCCAACAGAAGCAGGTCGACAATACTGTAGTAAAGCGCAAAGATTCCTTCTGCACATAGACATCTCATGTAGTCAGACTGGTTGAAAAGGTTAAACCCTTCCAGCCACAGGTTCGTGAAAACCTTCAAAAATCTAAGTAGCGCAACTTCTCCAACAAGGCAAGCAACTCACCAAGATACAGATTCAACAAACTCTTTTCCCTCTCCCCCGGGCACTCAACGCAATGAAGACCATTGCTTCCTAAGGAGGGAGAATTGATCCAGGTGGATATCAATGGCCACCCACCTTTTCGAACTCGCTCAAAACAGATTTCTGACAATTTACTATTTTTAGCAGTTTTTAACTTCCGAGGCCATTTTGAGGGCCTAAATAAAGGTTTTTTGGGATTGATCTTCTCAATGATAGACAAAGGCTCTGATTGAGCCCCCAAAATGAATCTCCTCAATGATACCTTTCCAACGAGCTATCGTGCGCCCCAAACGAAGATCATATGCCAAAGTTATACCCCCGGAAAGTTGATACACCAAACTACCCAAAATGGGGTCCACAAAAGTGTTGGCTTTTCATCTTATGGGGTTAGGGTTTTGGATTTTATTTATGATAAAAAGGCCTTTGGAGCCTCATTGTAAAATCATCTTCTCACGAATGTGAGTAGCCATCACATCTCTTCTCAGAGATAAGTTGCCACCATTTTAGCGAGTCTTTCACTCTGTATTTTTACAGTCTTTGTACATTTTCGTTCATTAATAGAAAATTGTGTATCACTGTATCTCTGTGTTTATGGTTGCATCTCTGATACATTTATGTTATACTATTGGATATCCGAGATATCTCTGTACATTGCTTTATTATATCTCCACTCTCATTTCGTGCCCAAAATCATCTGGATCATGTAGTATTCACATGATCCATCTAATTTCCATTCAATCTCTAGATAGAAATGACATTTTTTTCATTGGAAAAAAAATAATGTAGAGTTGGGGCTTGTGAGTCTCCATGAATTTAAAAATAAAAAACGTTTATTGTGACCACCCAATTTTTTTTATAATAAAGAATGCAATATGCATTCGATATATATGGATGTGTGTTGTGACTTATTTTAAATTTCACTATGAATCGTTTTTCAATGTTCGACAATAATTGGGTCAATTATCATTTCAATCTCATGCTTGAGGGATAGTGATAACTTTCCAAGCTAGCTACCATTTGAATCGTGTACTTTAAGGTCAGTGATGAATATTGAAACCAATTATTGTTGGATTCGTGTGTTTGGGACAACTAGTTCAACAACAAACTTAACTATCATATACTATTGTAGTCACACCCCATGGTGCATGATTATAGCCATAGTAGTGGGGTGGAAGAACATACAAGGCACAAGACATTACCCACTTCAAAATTGACCAACAAAATGAATATCAACCCTTCATTAACCATGCCCCTATATTAAAGTGGGATTTACTATGATAATGTGGACTCAAGATTCACAACTTCTATAGAGCAAACATTGTGCTTTAAGGTCGATAATGAATATCGAAGCTAGTTATCATTGGATTCACGTGTTTGGGACACCTAATTAAATTATGCATTTAATAATTGAATCATTAGATATTATTGTAATCACACATAATGGTGCATGGTTAGAGTCATCTTAATGAATATGAAGAATAGACAAGGTGCAGGACCTTACCTATTCTAAAGTCGACCAATGCAATTAAGAACAACCCTTCATTAATTTTGCCCCCATGCTAAAATGGGCTTTATCATGATAACATGAAGTTGGGATTCATGGTTCYCGCGTAAAAAAAGAAAAATATATCCCTTTACYTTTATTGAAAAAAACACAATGGATACAATAATAATAATAATAATAATCAATTTTCAAGGTCACGACCAAGCTAGACACCAAATTGGTATATGAGACCCCCTTGTTTGTGGGGCAAGGGACCCCCTCCATGCAACGATTTGACTGTTAAAATCTACAAAAGCATACATACCTCACCCCCTCTAAATTTGAACTTGTGTATAGATAAGCAATATAACTTATTTTAATTTTTATTGAGATTTTAATTTTATAATGGCAATAATTAAATTGATTATCATTTAAATATTGTGTTAGAGGATGGTGGTTATCATACAAGCTAAGTAGCATTGGATTCTCATGTTCAAATAGAAGTTGAGCATAAAATCTAGTTGTTGTTGAATTCACATGTGCAAGCCACCTACTATCATGTAATGACCACATTTTGTTTATTAATTAAACATTATAGTATATTTTCTTTCACTTCAACCACTAATGTCAAGGTGATTGAACAAGGTAAAGTCATGAAACATGTGTCAAGGTGATTGAACAAGGTAAACTCATGAAATATATGAACTCCTTTGCTGATGTGATATTTATGCACATGAGTTAAGCAATGAAAAGTCACACCTAATTAAAGATGTCACGATGTCATTATGCATGATGCTTATATAGATTAGGCATGGTACTAATGTTATGTATGCATGATTGACTTGATGTTATGTATGCATGATTGACTCAAATGATACATGCTTGGGAGTTAAGTGTATGTAGTTATAGTAGGATTACGATGTCATTATGCATGATGCTTATATAGATTAGCCATGGAGACTAATGTTATGTATGCATGATTGACTTGATATTATGTATTATGTAGTGAAGTATATGTAGTTATAGTAGGATTACACGATGATATTGTATAAACATGTATTTTGAACTAATTTGGAGATGGAGACTCCACCAGAGTCCCAAGGTAATAACACCATGCTCGAATTTGATAGCAAGACATTATTAGTATTATGCATTGTTTAAATACTTCTTAGCTTGATGTTTTGGCAAGTGTGGTTACCATGCAAGACATGGACACTGTTTGTCATATCGATGTGAACCAATGTCAAAACAACGAGTAAGGAGACTTGCCAAAATTGTTTGTCGCATGGATGTGAATCAATGTCAAAACAACGGGTAGGGGAAAAAGTATTCTAAGAAAGAAGGTTGGGTTGGTAAATGTAGACCAGTGATCAAACATAGTCTACAATATATACCAAAAGTGGGTTACCATAGTACTTGTAACACTTAAGATCTCAATTGAATAATGTTAAAAAATATTAAAAGAATAAGAATGAAAATTATATATATTAAAATTCATTTAGATATTATAAGGAAATAAAAAATGACTTTATCCCATAAAAGCTAGATTGAAGATAAGGAGATAAGGTTAGGTGACTTTTCAAAGTTATAATAATATTAAAATTTGATATCACTGGCATATCTTTAAGTTGGGGAATGGGAATGTCGAAGTAAATTGAGAGAAGTGTTTGGGTTTTTATTATGAACATGGTAGTTCCTCGCAATAAAATATTAAGCATTCGTATAAGTATTATGTGATGGGAAAATTATGTCGTCATTAAAATGCACATAATTGTATTAGGTTTGTTTTTGAATTTAAACAAAAAATGCCAAGATATTTGGATGGATTTTTCATTACATTTTATAAAAATATATTTTAAAACCCAATCCTAATAAATCGACCCATTCTCATATCAAAAAATATAAACTACCACACTAATGTTATATGGAAGCATGGGTGAAGAGGTAACTTGAGTAACTTAATAATTAAGAATATGAATTTTAATTCGTTTGAATTCCCATTATATTAAAATAGATGTTCAATTAATATATTATAAGTCCCTGTCGAAGGCGTAGAGGGACTATAGCGATCGATAATTCCTTGACTTCATATTAATATGTCCTTTGACTATAAATTTTTGCATCATCTGTATTGTTCGAACTATAGAAGTAAAAACATTATTTTTCATATAATAAAAAAAACCTTATATGTCATCGTCTCATTGGAGAATATATTGGAGGTCTTATTGCCAGCTTCGTTGTTCCCAATGTTATAAATGTTTAGATATCCAAAGTTTTGAGCTTAGACGCTCTTTTTTTATTTTTATTACATTTTATTGAAATGTTTACATACCGAAAATTCTGAGCCATCGACGTTGTTTTTTAATGTTTTTATTATTTCTATTTGTATTGAAATGTTTACATACCGAAGGTTTAGAGCATTGACACTTTTTTTTAGGTGCTTGAATAGGCCTGACAGCTTAAATGTTTACATAGCGCGAGGTCCTTAAATAGGCCTGACAACTTAAATGTTTGCATACCACGAGGCCCTTAAACAGCGTGACAACCTTGAATGTTTACCTAAATAGGCTTCTCAGAGTACATTTTTCCTCGAATTTTTCCATAGAATGTTGCAGTGAATTTGGACAATATTGTTGTCCACTGCCAGTTGCATAGCCATTGTATGTTTCATACTTCTTCTATGCTTGGAATGCAATTTGGTCATAGTTGAAGATACATACATTGTTTACTGGTTCGGTGGGTGCTTCTTGTTAGTTGGTTCGACGGTTGTTGCTAGTTGTTATTTTGTTCAACTTTGTAAGGTTGAGGACCTGCACTTGTGGTTGGACATATTGGTGCTTGTTGCTTGCTTTTGTTTACTTCAAATTTGCAGGGTTGGGCTCTTGCATCCGTAGTTGGAGTTGTTTTTGTAATACCCCAAGGATGTGCCCCAGTTATATTATGAATTGTAATAATGTTTTGTAGGCCGGTGAGCCAAGTATTGATAAGTTGGTGGGCTTATGTGTTTATTAGGCCGGAGAGCCTAAGTGTTATAGGCCAGGAGCTTTAATTACGCAGATCATTAATATAATATATAAACATCATTGTGTGTCGACCGACCACAAAGAAAGAGTGATGGGGGACTAAGCTTCCACAAAATCTGTAAGCGAAAGGGGGCTGAAAGGTTGGAAGAGGGGCTAAGCTTAAGGGCTTAAGTCCTTGGGAATAATAATTTATTATTATTCCAAAGTGGTGTGAAAGGTATGCTTTTATCCTAAGTCCCGGGAGAGGCAACGCATGCAGCTCCAACGTGTGCAAAAGGGAACACATACTTGATGGAGTGTATGCAGCTTCATGGGCGACATGTGTCGGCCCAGGCACATGCAATTTAACCCAAGAATTGAGCCGTGATGGGGGTTTGTCCTCCATTCTTGCATCTGTTGTCTGAACCGTGTTACCTTTGTGTCTGATCGCTGCATACCTCATGCAACTCTGAAACCCAAAACTGTGAGACCTCTGTGATCGACTGGTGTATTCCCGTGAATTTCGTCTGGTCTCTGTGTTTGGCCTCCATCATCGACCTCTGCATAATTTTCTTGTCACGCAATCTGAAACCGGTAATCTGTGGACTGAGCTGTGTCTCCTATGTGTTCTGCGAACCCAATGTATCCACACCGCAATCTGAGTTCATGTTTAACCGTTTGGGTTGCTGTCTTCTATGAAACTTGAGCATACTGTAACTGTCTATGTCGTGTGTGTTATAACTGTGGTTTATTGTGGCCACACGGTCCCTTGGCTGAGTGTGATTGGCTACTGTCATCTGTTCCTTGCTGAACCATATTGTTGTCCTCCTTGTGCTGGAACATAGTTGAAAAGGCAGGTTGTCAGGCCTGTGAGCGACTCTCTCTAGGTGAGAGAGTGCGCGGAGGAAGTGGGAACTCCTGGAAGGGCTCTTGTAGCTTCCACAAGGCTCAGAGAATTCTGGTCCGGCTTGTTGCTGAAGCCCAAGGCAAGGGAGGTTTAGCAATCGAAGGACTGTCCGGGTGACAGTGAAGGTGTATACTTTTGGAGTGGACAAGCATGTGGGGAATGAGAGTCTGTGAGCAGTGGGCATAAGTGGCTCCTGGGAGAGAATCCATCCTCATAAACTGTGTGTCTTCATGTTGACCTTTCCTAGCTTAGGATTCCCTTGCCCAATGGATCTTAGTCCTAGCTTAGGGGTGACCTACTGCTAAGAGTGATGAGCAACGCGGTCTAAGGTTGGGAGGTTTGTGGAAGGTCTGCATGCAGTTGGTGGTGTTACGCCAGTTTAAAAGATAAGTATTAATTATGTACTTAATTTATATGTGATGCATGTCTGTGTTTTGAAATGTTATAATGTATTCCGTTGCAATATCAAATTGTTGTTAATTCTATTTAAGTCTGTATAGCAGCAGTAACTCCATGTTAAATGTGTTAATTTGATTTAATGCATATTATATTTATGAGATTGTTCTGCATAGTAGCATTGCCCGGTAGAGGGGTTGATGGTCAGGGATGTTACAATATGGTATTAGAGCCCATGGTTTCAACGCTGAGCCTGGATGGGTCGGATAAGTGGTCTTTGAACCCAAGGTTTCTAGTGGAAATGGTGTTCGGAGGAACCAATTTCGAACCTTGGAATGTTTCTGAGTGCCAAGGGGTTACTTGGTCGTGTTACGAAGCTCATGAGAAGTAGCGATAGAATAAAACCGCGATCAGCGTGGTATTTGACCAGAGAGAGAGAGCGCTCAACACTTGGGGTGTTGGAGCTGTAGGACATGTTTGGGAAAAAGGAAAGTCCTTTACGACCGTCAGATCCGAAAAAGGTGCAGGAGGGTTATCATGGAAGCCTTTCGGAGTTCGGCAGTCGTGAGAAGTGGAATGCGTTGAGGCATAAACTTCCGAAGGAGATCTACACCATAGATCGCAGGAAAAGAGCCTGACCGTTAGATCCATGTCTAGGAAGGCAAAGGAAAATCACTTCGGAGGATTTCTAGTGTGGAGTGTGACAAACTCCCGAAGTTTCGAACTAGATTGCAAAAGTTCGTTGTGAAGGATACACGTCAAGAGATCATGTACTTTGGGTAGAAGTACTTCAAGAGGAGGCAAGTGCTGTGAGTTTGAAACTCCCAAAGCCTCAAGTGCCAAAGTCGCTCATAGTCGTTGATCGTGAAGGAGGACACGCGTCGGTAGATCGTGAACTCGGAGAGAAAGCGCTCCGGGCAAAAGTGAGCGTAGAGGAGTTGAAACGCCCGAAGCCCGAAGAACCGAAGTGGTGAGTCATGATGACATCACCTAGAGGTGACGTGGACACATGGGATGTGTGCCATGTGTCAGTGGGTTTAGAATCCGTGGAAGATTGAGATGGCATTTGGAACATGACTAGTGTCACCCATTTGAATGGGCCACGTATCAGTCGTTAGTATTCCGCCATGTAGCATCCTGTGTGAGCAGAGTTAGTGGGGCTCAAGGTTACGTAACGTAGTTAAAGGTCGGAGGAACCACAGTGGCGTTGATCACGATACATCAAGATCAACGGCCAGGAGACATTGCGGGGACCCAAGTTGCACAGAAGCTAATTCTCCAAGGCGCTCCCATAATCCAAACTGCGGTTTCACCAAGGGTTTACGTGTCAGTGTCAGAAGAATTGTGGGATGAAAGGCGGATTACTCTAAACCGCCGTTGCATGCCCCTGCAATTGGGAAAACATTAAGTGATGTAATGTTATAACATCACCTAAGGTGACATGGGAGTGTTCAAAGATTAATGGTTTGGGGTGTGCAGATGTGAAATCTTCCGAAGTCCCGAAACTCAGATGCTTGAAGTTCCATTGCAGAGTGTCAGCCGTAGGATGCTGGGTAGACGTGGACCGTTGATCCACCTTACTGCACGAGTTTGGTAACTCAGAACTCCGAGTGACTGTTGTGTTATGCTTGGAAATCTTCCGAAGCCGAAGGCCCGAGTGCGCGCTTATTGATCTAGCACTTGGTCACGACCCATGGTCGAGTAGGTTGGGGAACTGAGAGAAAGGCGTTAGTGCCCGAAAACTTAGCAGAGCAGAGCTCCGAAAGAAGAAATCTGCGAGGATTCTTGATTGAACGAGAATCACAGAGAATGAAAACTGAACGTTTTCTTGAATTGGATTTGTTTATGAATGTTGTGGGATTTGTTAAGGAATGATGACTTGACAAATTCCGGTTGTTTACACATTGTGTTGCAAAAGTTTAACGAGGGCCATAATCGATTAGAGTTTCCATTGAGTGCAAAGAAATGGAGTAGACACCGAATGATTCCAGTTCAGAGAACGAAGCTAAAGGGATGGATGTTCATTTGGGAGTTGAAGGGTCGAACTACAATGGGCATGGAGAAGAGATAGATAAGGAAGGGCATGTGATGAAAATCATTGAACGATTGTAGAAAGATGCCCAAACTCACCGAACAGATAGCAGAAAGCTCATGAAAGCTAAGGAACAACTGGGAGAATTAAACTTAAAGTTGATGAAGAGTTTGGAGAGAATAGAAAAGAATTTGGACAAGGAGAGAGACTCAAGCAAAACAGGGAGTCACTAGACTTCTGAGGGAAGAAGATCAAGAAGTGTTGGTAGACACCATCATCACTCTCAAGGTCGCTCCAAGAGGAGGGCACACAGTAGTTCAAGCCCATCTCCTACTAGAAAGCACAGGAGATCTGGAGTGGATGAACTAAAGGGCGAAATGAACAAGATTAAGCCTCCTACGTTTGATGGAGAACATAAGAAGGAAGAAGATGCTGAAACATGGTTGCTTGGCATGAGGAAATATTTCCAACTGCAAAATTATTCCTCTCATGCAGAAGGAAGATTTGCGATGTATCAACTGAAAGGAAAAGCATCCATGTGGTGGGATAAGCTTGTGCAGGTGCAACACATTAGAGAGAAATATATTACTTGGAAAGAATTCAATAAGTATTTCGAGAAGAAATATTTGACTAAAAGATATTATGACAGAAAGATGAAAGAGTTCTTTGAACTCAAGCTGGGTAGCATGACCATTGATGAATACGAGCGAAGATTTTTGGAATTGTTGAAGTATGTTCCGTTCATCAAGGATGAGACTGTCAAGATTCAGAGGTATCTAAGTGGATTTCCACCTTCCATTGGTGACAAGATTCAGTATGATGATCCTAAGACTATGGAAGAAACTATAAGAAGGGCGAAATGCTTATATGAACAGCAAGGATAGAAGCCTATTTTCCAGAAAGCTTGGGAAGACAAGAAGAAATTCAAGATGGATCAGAGGAAGAAGGGAACTAAGCCAACCTTTTTCAGAAACAGTCCTCAAGGACAACTATCTTTTATAGAGCCCAGGAAGGGTGAAGTGGGTGGGCAAATGCCAAGACCACCACCTATGGAATGTTGGGGTTGTAAAGGGAACCATAGGTACAGAGATTGCCCCCACAGAAATGATAAAGTGAGAGTTGCCCACAATGTACAACAAGCTGAAACAGTGGAGGACATGGGCAGTAGAATTCCAAGGATCTACGCAACCTTGGACAACAAGCAAGCTGAATATCAGTCGCACATGATTGAAGTGGAAGGTATGATCAATAACCATCCCTTTGCTATTTTAATTGATTCGAGGGCTAGCCATAGTTATATAGGTCCTAGAGTGGTGGAAAGTTTGCAATTGTTGAGAACCAAACATGAAAAGTCTTGGTTAGTGCAATTGGTTACAGGAACCAAGAGAAAAGTCACTGAGTTAGTTAAGTCCTGTCCAGTGGACATGAATGGATTGAGCATAAAGGCTGAATTGAATGTTCTGCCTTTAGGTTCTTATGACTGTCTAATTGGGATGAACTGGTTGGACCAACACCATGCCATCTTGGACTATCGTAACAAGGCATTCACTTGCTTGGATGAGGAAGGAAATCGGAAAACAGTTCAAGGAATTCCCAGAGCTGTTGCTATCAAAGAAATCTCAACAATGCAATTGAAGAAGTGCTACAGGAAAGGCTGTTAATTATTTGCAGCCCATGTGGAGGAAGCATCTAAGGATGAGGTCTCAAAGATCGAAGACCATGCGGTACTAAAAGATTTTGAAGATGTATTCCAGGAGGTACCCGGATTACCCCCGAAGAGAGATATTGATTTTTCTGTAAACTTGATGTCTGGAGTAGCTCCAATATCAAAAGCTCCTTACGGAATAAGTACACCAGAGCTGAAAGAACTGCAATTGCTGCTTGAAGAGCTTCTGAAGAAGGGGCATATACGCCCAAGTGTGTCATCTTGGGGTGCCCCGGTCCTGTTCGTGAAGAAGAAGGATGGGACGTTGAGATTGTGTATCGATTTCAGACAATTGAACAAAGTAACTGTAAAGAACAAATATCCTTTGCCGAGGATTGATGACCTCTTCGATCAGTTGAAGGATGCAAAGATATTTTCGAAGATAGATCTCAGGTCAGGATATCACCAAGCAAGGATAAAGGATGAAGACATCAACAAGACCACCTTCAGAAGAAGGTATGGTCACAATGAATTCACAGCGGTGCCATTTGGGTTGTCAAACACACCCGCTCTTTTTATGTGCCTGATGAATGGTGTATTCAGGGACTATCTAGAGAAGTTTGTCATAATATTCCTGGATGAAATTATGGTGTATTCCAAGTCAGAGGAAGAGCATGAACAACATCTGAGGATGGTGTTGCATGTGCTAAGAGAGCACCAACTGTATGCCAAGTTGAGCAAGTGCTTGTTTTATCAGGAGCAGATCCATTACTTGGGGCATATTATTTCGAAGGATGGGATAGCTGTAGATCCTGAGAATATTGAGGCCATCAAAGAATGGTCAGAACCAAAGAACGTGACGAAAGTCATATCCTTTATGGGTCTAGCTGGTTATTACAGAAAGTTTATCACAGGGTTCTTGAGGATAGCTCACCCTATCACTTCCTTACAAAGGAAGGAGAAGAAGTTTTAGTGGACAGAGGATTGTGAGAGAAGCTTTCTACAGTTGAAGCAACTGCTAACTAGTGCTCCAATCCTAAGGATTGTAGACCCAAATGAAGATTTGTGGTGTGCACAGATGCATGCAAAGAAGGACTGGGAGGAGTCCTAAGTTAGAATGGATTCATAATTTGTTATGAATCCAAAAAGTTGAAAGAGCACGAAAGGAACTATGCAACTTGTGATTTAGAGTTGGTAGCCATCATTCACGCTCTAAAGAAATGGAGGCATTACCTCATGGGAAGGAGGTTCAAACTGAGAACATACCACAATGGTCTGAAATATTTGTTTGATCAACCAACCTTGAATGCTAGGCAGAGTAGGTGGTTGGAGTTTCTCTGTGAGTACGATTTTGATATCAAGCATATCAAAGGGAAGGAGAATAAAGTGGTTGATGCACTTAGTAGGAGAGTACATGAATTACATGCTACAACCATTAACATGTACCGAACTGATATTAAAAGAAGAATTTTGGAAGCTGCAAATGCAGATTTGCAGTACAGGGATTTGATAGCAAAACTATAGCAAGGTGAGATGCCACAAAAAGTGGAAAATTATAAATTGGAAACTGACAAAACACTTATGTACAAGAACATAATTTATATACCTAATGTCCAGGACTTGAAAGTTATGATTTTGAATGAAATGCATAATGTACCTTATGCAGGGCACCTTGGATATCAAAAAATTGTGGCAGCAGTCAAGAGCCATTACTTTTGGCTAGGTATGAAGAAAGAGATAGCTGAATACATCGCCAAATGTATGGAGTGCTAGAAGGTTAAAGCTGAGCACAGGCACCCAGTAGGGTTGTTGCAACCTTTACCCATTCTTGATTGGAAGTGGGAAGTAGTGACAATGGATTTCATCACAGGATTGCCCAGAACCGACAAGTAGCATGATTCAATCATGGTGGTGGTGGACAAGCTTACAAAAGCTGCACATTTTATTTCGCTAAAGACTACTCACAAGGCAACTAACGTTACTGATATTTTTATGAGGGAAATAACACGATTGCACGGTATTTCCAAGACAATTGTGTTTGACAGGGACCCGAAATTTACCTCCAAGTTTGGGAAGGGATTGTTCAAAGGATTCATAACGAATCTAAACTTTAGCACAACCTATCATCCTCAGTCTGATGGGCAGACTGAGAGGGTGAACAGAGTAATATAAGACATGCTAAGGATGTATGTGATGGACAAACCATCGAAATGGGAAGACTACCTACATTTGGTAGAATTCACTTACAATAATGGATATCAATCATCGTTGAAGATGAGCCCATTTGAAGCAATTTTTGGCGGAAAATTTAATACTTCAGTAAGCTGGGATAATCCAGCTGATAGGGTAGTAGTTGGGTCGGAGTTACTCAAGGAAATGGAAGAGAAAATGCTGAAAATTAAGCATAATTTAAAGGCCGATAAAAACAAAACCCAGAGAGAGTTTAAAGTGGGCAATCATGTTTTCCTGAAAGTGAAAGCCAATAGAAGTTCCCTGAAGCTGGGAAACTGCGCCAAGTTGGCAGCCAGATTTTGTGGGCCATTTGAAATCCTAGAAAGGATTGAGCCAGTTGCATATATGCTTGCATTACTTGCATCCATGACTGTACATAATGTGTTTCATGTTTCATTGCTTAAGAAATATATACCTAATGCTAATCATGTAATCGATTGGAATGTGATTCAGGTGGAGCAAGAAGGTGTCCTGCAAGTGCATCCTGTGTGCATATTGGACCGGAAAAGAAAACAACTTCAAAATCGATCCATAGGGCTTGTAAAGGTCTAGTGGACCTAGTACGGTCTTGAGGACGTGACATGGGAGCATGAAGATGCTATGCAGGCAGAATACCCGCATCTTTTTGAAAATTTTGAAAATCTTGTTGATGCTATGTAAAGAGTTGCACTGAGGACAGTGCAAAAATAAAGGGAGGGGATTGTAATACCCCAAGGACGTGCCCCAGTTATATTATGAATTGTAATCATGTTTATGAATTGTAATAATGTTTTGTAGGCTAGTGAGCCGAGTATTGATAAGTTGGTGGGCTTATGTGTTTATTAGGCTAGAGAGCCTAAGTGTTATAGGCTAGGAGCCTGTTTTTGTATATGTAATTATGCAGATCATTAATATAATATATAAACATCACTGCGTGCCGACCGACCACGAAGAAAGAGTGATGGGGGACTAAGCTTCCACATAATGGGTAAGGGACAGGGGATTGAAAGGTTGGAAGAGGGGCTAAGCTTGAGGGATTAAGTCCTTGGAAATAATAATTTATTATTATTCCAAAGTGGTGTGAAAGGCATGCTTTTATCCTAAGTCCTAGGAGAGGCAACGCATGTAGCTCCAACATGTGCAAAAGGGAACGCATACTTGATGGAGTTCATGCAACTTCATGGGCAACATGTGTTGGCCCAGGCACATGCAATTTAACCCAACTTAGAATTGAGCCGTGATGGGGGTTCGTCCTCCATTCTTGTGTCCGTTGTCTGAACCGTGTTACCTATGCGTCTGATTGCTACATACCTCACGTAGCTCTGAAACCTGAAACCGTGAGACCTCTGTGATTGACTGGTGTATTCCCGTGAATTCTGTCTGGTCTTTGCGTTTGGCCTCCATCATCGACCTCTGCATAATTTTCTTGTCACGCATTCTGAAACTGGTAATCCATGGACTGAGTCATGTCTCTTATGTGTCTTGTGAACCCAATGTATCCACACCGCAATCTGAGTTCGTGTTTAACCATTTGGGTTGTTGTCTTCTGTGAAACCTGAGCATACTGTAACTGTCTATGCAGTGTGTGTTATAACTGTGGGTTGTTGTGGCCATGTAGTCCCTTGGCTGAGTGTGATTGCCTACCGTCATTTGTTTCTTGCTGAGCCATATTGTTGTCCTCCTTGTGCTGGAACGGAGTTGAAGAGGCAAGTTGTCATGCCTGTGAGCAACTCTCTCTAGGTGAGAGAGTGCGTGGAGGAAGTGAGAACTCCTGGAAGGGGTCCTGTAGCTGCCACATAGCTCAGAGAATTCTGGTCTAGCCTATTGCTGAAGCCCAAGGCAAGGGAGGTTTAGCAGTCGAAGGACTGTCTGGGTGACAATGAAGGTGTATACTCCTGGGGTGGGACAGGCATGTGGGGAATGAGAGTCTGTGAGCAGCGGGCATAAGTGGCTCCTGGGAGAGAATCCATCCTCATAAACTGTGTGTTTTCCTGTTGACCTTGCCTAGCCTAGGATTCCCTTTCCCGATGGAGCTTAGTCCCATCTCGAGGGTGACCTACTGCTGAGAGTGATGAGCAACGCGGTCTAAGGCTGGGAGGTTCGTGGAAGGTCTGCACGCAGTTGGTGGTGTTACGCTAGTTTAAAAGATAAGAATTAATTCTGTACTTAATTTATATGTGATGCATGTTTGTGTTTTGAAATGTTATAATGTATTCCATTGCAAGTTTGAATTGTTGTTAATTCTATTTAAGTTTGTATGGCAGTAGTAAATCCATGTTAAATGTGTTAATTTGATTTAATGCATATTATATTTATGAGATTATTCCGCATAGTAGCGTTTCCTAAAAGAGGGGTTGATGGCCGAGGACGTTACATTTTTTTTTTACTTTGCGGGGTTGAGGTCCTGCACCCATAATTTGACTTGCATTTTTGTCATTCATCGTTGCGGAGTAAGTTTCAATGCCATAATTTCATTTCTATCCGTTCTTTGTTGTTCGTTGTTTGCAGTTTGCAAGTAAGAATGTTTGATTATTTCTACGGGCATGCTCGTCATATGTTTCGGGTACCGTCTATGCTTGGGCTGCAATTTGGTAATCATTGTAGATACATATGTTGTTTACTGGTTCAGTGGTTGTTGCTTGTTCATTGGTTCGTCGGTTGTTGCTTGTTGTTGTTTGGTTCAGGTTTGTGAGTTTGAGGTCATGGGGCTGCAGTTGGGCATGTTTGTGCTTCCTCGCTGGTTTGTTGCTTGTTGTTTTCTTTTGTTTGCTTCAACTTTGCAGAGTTGGGGTCCTGCACCTATAGTTGGAGCTATTTTTTTTGCACTTTGCAGTGTTCAGGTCTTGCACCCGCAAGTGGACCTACGATTATGTCGTTTGTTGTGTCTGGCGAAGTCGAGATCTGACGCTTGTCACGTGCCCACCTATATTGCTCTTAAATTTTGATCCAATTTTTTTTCCTCGCTCCGGACCATACCTACATGCCTTTGCAAAATGTTCTTATAGAAGAAAAGGATACTGAGATGGTGCTAGCAAGAGTGGCGTTCCGTGGATTGCAAATTGCAATATTTAGTTTCTATGATGCTTGGCGTGCAACATTGCTAGCATAATGAATGTGTTCTCAAATGCATTACACCATTTACAGTTGGACGAAACCATTATTATTCTAGGGTACTTCAGTGTTGACATGATACAAAATAGTGGCATAACAAATATTTGGACAACTACATGTGCAATTACAATGTCTGTTGTCTTTTTGTTAGGATAAAAGATGTGCAAAACACACTTATTAACCATATATGGTGAAATGTGCCCATATCTGAGCCATTTGGAAAAGGTGGGTGGCCACCGATATCCACTTGGGATTTTTTTGTGGATGCGGTAAAAGAACAGTATTACCCTATTGGCAACTATGAGGACCAGTAC